>JAHZNG010001189.1:0-11861 GCA_027744375.1 Orchesellides sinensis | reverse complement strand
AAATAATATACATTCATAAATGATAAAAAAGTGAGTCAGTTGCCGAGGATGATGGCACCAGGCACTGGTCAAAAATGATGCGTCAGTTGTTCATTTTTTTGGAGGGAAGTATAGGAAAAAGTGTGGCGTTGTTTTATATTATGCAAATGAGCTAAGGTGGTAATAGCAAGTAAGTGGATATGATAATGACATGTACTCTGATTTTCGCAAAAATATTATTTCAAGTAAGATTATCATACATGCAATATATTCCATTGTACTGTGGGGGAGACAGATGGTCTCCTTTGAATGGCTTTTGACTTGAGGATTTTTGCCTGGTCGAAGAATTGAATTGAAGGTCGAACTTAATTTTTTAAGCTGACTGTTAACGTGTGATGTGATGTGATGACGCTTATAGATATTAGGTATATGAGATACTTATGATGATACGAGTTCTTATGGCGGTTCAAGAAATTGTCTCAGTAGTTTGGCATCAGATAGGCTTAAAGCGCAAATAAGATTTTTCACACATGATAAATGTGTAATCAGATAATCATTCTGATCATGCAAAGTTTTTTCAAAAAATTACGTGCACATATATCCTACAATATACATGTCTTGCGTCGTTATTTCTGCCGTACGGGTACATGACGTCACGCACGGTTCTATGCTGCATACAATGATGTAGCATTGGTTAGCTACAGTTAACATTTCTAAATGAAAAGTGAATGAAGCATGATTTTACATAATATGCTTTTTGTGTACTCTGAAAATGTGGCAATATACAAATCATGACTGCCTGGAGTGGGATTAAATTACGTAATTTTTCCACTCTATATGCTAAAAGCAATTTATACCCACGTGTCGTTTTGCGTCAAGTCAACTATTAGATTGACACTCAGCTGCAAAATTGAAGGCGTTAGACCAACGGGAACGTCTCCACAATTGAAGACATTGGACTAACGTGTCCCCCACTCTCCAAAATTGAAGACTTTGGACTAACGTGTCCCCTACTCTCCAAAATTGAAGGTGTTGGACTAACGTGCCCCCACTCTCTAAAATTGAAGGCCTTGGACTAACGTGTCCCCCACTCTTCAAAATTGAAGGCGTTGGACTAAAGTGTCCCCCACTTTCCAAAATTGAAGACATTGGACTAACGTGTCCCCAAGTCTCCAAAACGAAATATGTTGGACCAACGTATCCCCAGTCTCCAAAATTGAAGACGTTGGACCAAGGTGTCTCCCAGTTTCCAATTTGAATCTTTAAATGGATGCATTGTAGGAACCAAAGGGTTCACTCACGAAATGACATCATTCATTCTGACACCAAACCATGGAAAAAGTGACACCTTTTGTGGGTTGATTCAAGATGACACCCCAAATGCTCATTCTCACACTCCGAAAAAAATACGTTCAAATAATGTACGCTGCTAACTTTTTGAAACTTTTTGTTATTCTCCCAGTTTCCAATTTGAATTTAAATGGATGCATTGTAGAAACCAAAGGGTTCACTCACGAAATGACACCATTCATTCTGACACCCTGGAAAAAGTGACACCTTTTGTGGGTTGATTCAATATGACACCCCAAATGCTCATTCTCACACTCCGAAAAAATACGTTCAAATATTGTACGTTGCTAACTTTTTGAAACTTTTTGTTAGAATTGTTAACTGTGTTCACTGGTAGCTTTCTAGAGCTTGATACTTATTTTGAACAAAGCTGTTGGTGTTTACGAATTCGTCAGTACAGCATTTAGCAATAATTAGCGTAACTCCGTAGCATCAAGAAATCACATGGTTTCTTTCTTATTGCAATACATTTTTACAACGGACGGGCTTACGTTGGAGTTGTAAGATGCGGGAAATTTTCTGACTTTCTAAGTAATTCTGCCTTTCTTAAACCAAACAAGTTACCCCTTTTCATGTACAGTTTACCTTCAATATGGTCACTCATGTTTTGATAGTCAATTGATTGTTAAAAAATGTAAAACTAAATTCAATTTAAATAAAGTAATTCAAAGGTTTTTAGAAGTGCAAACTCTAGACCAAGCCAGCTTTGTCGGCTGGCTTACACAAATAGCTAGTATCATATACATACGTGAAAGACAGGAAGGAGGAGGATGGAACGTGTGCATAGCTTGATTTCTCTGTGATAAAATAAAAGAAATAGAATGGACTCTTGATATTTGGCTTGAGTGTTATTATTGCATGATCATGACAAGGAAGTTTTTTTTTCTTCTATTTAAAAAATATTGTATTATGAGCAACAGCAGCGCGTATTTTCTGACATATGACTTGAGCATTTACTATTATTATTACCATTATCTATTTTTTCATGGGAAATATAATTTTTCTTGAATTGGTGATGTGATATGATGACTGTGGCTCGTGGAAATTTAATATATGATGTGCTGGAGTGGAGCTTGCCTCAAGGCATAAGATAATACGGGACGACGGGAAAGAAGGCTTGGCTTGTTTGAATCGTGTGCTATTGCAACATCACAACAAAATAATATATAAAAATGCTTTAGCGTTCTTTCCCAAATAGTGCCCTTTGCATGTCTCATTTAAACTTAAATACGTAGTTAAATAATTTTTATATTATGCAGAGTATGTGTGCTTCAGCTCTTTTGGTACTCAATTCACTACTGGCCTGCTCCAAAATTCTGACAATGTTCTTATTTTCCACATTTTCATGAAAATTATCTGTTTCCTTCTTTCACAAGTGTCTTTTTATTACTCTGTCTTGCGCTTTGCATAACAATCCCTCTTTGTTGTTTAAAACATGGCATAGGCACCGTATTCCAGGAATTGCATTGAACGCACATTCTCACAAACAAGGGCCACATTTTGTGGTATTTCACTTCAAATTATTACCTTATCTCACGCCACGACGGCGCATGGCACATATTACAACAATGATTGCATTTAAAAAATCAAGACATAGTTTTTCATTATGATAAAAACGGAAAGTTGTGTATGGAACTCATTGTCTTTTAAAGTGGTCTCTTCGTATACCATGAGAGCGGGGTCTTTACATGCATATGCATACAAATTTCTTCATTCATTGTTGCTGTACATTGTTTCTCCATTCATTTTCATTCATCCAAGACAATGTGTATGTACTTTTACTCCTTCCGTCAAAAAAAATAAATAATTTCATTATTCTTACGACTAGACGACGGAGAAGAGAACTCATACATATGTAAGCTCACGCTTATGCACACACAGGATTTCCTCTCAAAAAATCACTTCTGGTTTACTTGAACTTTACTGTACATTTGACCTGGGCCCATGCTATAGAGCCCTTAAAGCTTTGCATACCTCCTGAAGGATTTCCTTTCTATATGCCAAACATCATGTCCCTAAAGTACACTGTATGAGGTCCCTTTCGTCCGTTATCTCCCTGCCTGGCTGATACTCGGGATGGTGATGATGACGATGATTATTAAAAGGACGCGGATGTTGCACGTCTGGTTTGCAGCTGCCGTCCTTCCTATCGTGCCTGTTGTTATTTCTACGCACACATATATCGTGTTTTAAGGGCTTATCCTTATCGTGTATATATTTTGCAGCTGCTCTTTCGTCCTCTCTCTCTCTCTCCCCGAACATTCGGTCCTTCAGGTTGTCATATAACATGCTTATACAAACTGTGTGCGTAAAAATGTATGAAACGGTTTAAGTTCATTCAAACACACATTACTTCCATATAGGTCAGGGTATTTTCTCTTTAAAACCCCGAACATCTGCTCACCAACAGAAAAAATGGGTATGGTACGGATTTCCTAACAGTAAAAGGCAGGAGTAGTGACTAATGCCCGTGTTGGGAACAAGTTTTTTAAAAAACTCCCTAACTAAAAATTTTAAATTGCGAAATGCCCATATGAAACACACGTATACCTACGTATATGAATGTATTACATCGTTCCCTACATTGGAATTGGAATCGTATTTCTGTGCAAGGTTATGTATGTGTATATATAGGTACATTTGTATTTGTGTAACAGATTCTTTCTATAAAAAAATAGTATGGAATGGAACGCACATTTAAAAAAGAAACTAGGATTGAGTGCCAAAATAACAAAAAACTGCCAACGCAGCAGAAGCTCATCCCATGATGCACTTGAGTTTGAGATATTCATCGGATACAGAAAAAAAATTGTTTTAAAGCTTGCTTGTCATGTCGGGAAAACGTCTAAAACGTTGTATCTCCGTGTTGTTTTGTCTCTATCTCTCTTTCAAAACTTTTTTTCTCGCATGTTCCTACTTACTTTCCGAGAAATGTATAATGTCATGATATGTGTATATTTAAACTTGTACTCTACACCGGTCTGACTGTTTCCAATCAAATTATCATAGTGAGAGACTACTAAAAATATAAAATGTGTTCGAAAGCAGTCATGTTGTCAGTCAGTCGGTATGGTGGTGGTGGTGTTTGGCATTGCATGATATGAAACAAGGGGGAAAATCTCTTCTGATATCGGTTTACTCTCTCACTCTCTCTCTCTGACTTTTTTAAACGACCAGTTTTATGTAGTTTTTTCATACATCATTCATTTATGCATGCCTGCATATGTATATGCATAAAAACGGCTGCCACTACTTTTCGGGTTTTTATGTGTAATGAATGATATAACTTTTTGTCAAAAGCCCTCCCATTTCAGTAACTCATTGGAAATTATTTTTTAACGGTTGTATCCGTGCTCTCGTGATTTCCTTGTACTTTTCCCTGTCAAAAACAAAAAAGAAACGAATGTGGACTGCTGGTCCTTTTAGACCAAAAGAAAGTGATGATCTAGCTCTATTTTATGACGATGCTTATGCGTCTCTCTTGTAGATGATCCACTTGAAGGCAACGGAGAGCGGATGTTAATAGTGTTTTTAAAGGGAAAGCATGTTGTTTTACATGTGAGCAAGGATCATAATAAATTTCTTTGGAAAAAATACTTATGAAGTGACATGGCACACAAGCTGTACGCACGTCCAGTATTATGGAGTGTGTCGCATCCGTCGTCCTTTCCTTTTAAAAATATCATCATGTCATAATAATACTACTAATAATAATATTAAAAATGCATACCCCTCCTCCGCAAAACATTATATTAGTAGTAAAAAGGGTTTTTAAGGAATGAATGATCATTTTTTGTGGTTTTACGTCCTCCTCTCTCGTCTTCCCCTCCAGTCTTCCTTCCTTCCTTCCTTTGGAAGTCAAAGAAATTGTCGGTGTGGTGTTGTTTTCCAAATGAACCAAGATGAACTTGGACACATCTGTGGTGTGTGTGGTATGCTTTGATGCATTTTTAAAAAACTAAATGCAGATGTTAAAAACTACTCAAAAGGTTTATGTACACAGTTGTTGTTTTTTACTAATAATTTTTAAAATGAAGATGCCAGTTTAAGAGTGGCTCACCGATTTAATGAACTGGAAACATAAAAAAGGAGGAAAAAAGCGTCATGTCTCTTTTTAATTTCACGCCAATTTGCATACAAATTTTTGTTCACGTAAAAAAGTCATGAGAGAGTTTTTTAAAGAAAACTTAGTCGGTTTATTAGACTTTTTAAAAAAGTTCTCTGCTATTTTGTTTCATTCGGTGAATTTGATTTTATGGATTAGTGTTTTGTTAACTGAGCCGCAAAGTAGGAGAATTAATTTGAGACATGCAGTGTGTGTTATACTCTCCGACCTATTTTACATATATTGTTTAAACTAATCTGTTCAGAGTTTTATGCTCACAGGCAGCTAGCTCAGTAAACCCATTCATTTTAATCAGGGCGTTGTCGTTTTAACTTTCTTCTCGACTGCTGATGATCATGGTGTTGGTATTAAAAACAAATGCTGGTTGTCATTGTTGGGCATTGTTGACTTAATCGGAGCTCATTCAACTGAAGAATTAATGATGCTATCACTGCGTCATTTAAACCAGTCAACTTATGCCATGACACGTGTGCATGTGGGGTGCTTTAAGTTATACCATGATGTCGCAATAAATCCATCCCCGACCGATAATTAGTATTGTTTGGATTAGAATATGAATCAATATATCAAAAATATGGTAATGAAGGCATGATGAAATAATGCAACGGTTTCCTTTCTGTTCTCTTTAGCTGTTTGCCGACCTGGATGCCAAGGTACCTGCACAGTTCCCGACACATGTGAACACGGGCGGATGGATGTACTTGCTTGAATGGTGGGACTTGCAGGGTAAGCTGAATAAAATACAAAAGAATGTACAACGGAAAAAGTATGATTGTTTTTGCAGAATGTAAGTTTTAACATTCGTTTTTATTTGTCAATAGGAAAATGGTACTGCTACGTTTTGTCAATGTCCTGAGGGTTGGAGTGGGCTCAACTGTGAGGTGGCCATCTTCACATGTGATAGTACTCCCAGCCCTTGTGCAAATGGTGGTACATGCACAGAAGAACTTAGTAGTGGACAAGCTACCTGTATTTGTGCACCTGGCTTTGGTGGTGTGCGTTGTGAAACACCTATTTCGGATAACTTCTGCCAATGCTTAAATGGTAAGGAAACGTGGAAATTTAGCTCATGTACCCGGAAATTTTTTGGTTGAAATTCATATTATGGATGATTCAATAATATATATTATTTTGCTTATAGGTGGTACTTGTACATCCACTGGCGACTGCATCTGTCCTCCATCCTTATACGGTCCCAAATGCTCATCAACCTCTCCAGTAGATACTCATGTGTCTTCAACTATTTGCTCCACTGTTGTATGCTCAAATGGTGGAACTTGTGTGCCCAACAAGATCACCCTTGTAAATATGCCTGCCTACACCTGTGTTTGCCCATTAGGCTGGACCGGCGAGTTTTGCACTGTTCCTGTGAATATCTGTGCCACATTGCCATGCGCCAACGGTGGAACTTGTTCACCTCTTCCCCAGAATAAATACAAGTGCGAATGTCCAAGACATTTTGGTGGACCAGATTGCTCAGAACCTTGTGAATGCGAGAATGGGGGAACTTGTGAGACTGCTAACGTTTGTGTTTGTCCGCAAGGCTTTACTGGTGCCAAGTGTCAGATCCCGACTAACCACACATACGTAACCCTTGGACTCCAGGATGCGTCTGCAAGTGAGGATACGCTAAGCGCTTCCCATGTGATTCTAGTTGTTTGCGTGAGTGTTGCCACTCCGCTCCTTGTAGTGATTGCTGTGGCTGTTGTGCTTATCCTCAAGAAAAGGAAGCGAGCTGAGCAAAGGAGGAATGACGAATTGGCGAGAAAGCAAAATGAACAAAATACTTTACATTGTGTGACGAAAAAGTGCATTGATCCACATATGATTGTGAATACTTTTGATGACAATGTGCAGCCGATGAGGACTAGCAACAAATGTAGTAATTTGGACTTGAGTTTTAAAGCAGACCAAAACGCCAAAAACTTTTCAAAGTGTGGTAGTGGCGGTGGAGACTTTAGAAATAATAGTAACAGTCAGCTGCATCTTCAGCAGCAATGTGGTGGTGGTGTTGGTCCCGCCATGGAGGCTGTCATGTGCAGCAGCAGCAATAGTCATAATGTTCCTGACTCTAAGTCGTAAGTTAAAAGCATTTTAATGACAATCAAATTCTTAAAAATTCAAATGTATTCAAATTCATGACTAACGTATTAATTTTTTTTCCAACAGTGACTTTTATTCAGCTGTGCACCCACAAACAACACAGCATTCTCCAGCATTATATCATCACCATCCCCAGTCCCTTCTTCATCCCCAACAGCAGGCGCAAGCTGTGGCACCCGCCCTTCTCCGCCAAAACCCCACGAGATACTCGACGTACTCGTATCAGCTCGCACCTTCTTCTGCGACATCCCTCCACCATCATCTCTCCACCACAGCGCTGCGGAACAGTTTGCTGTTAAACAGTAGCTCGTCAGCAGAGACGTCCCCTGCTTCAACGACGTCTTCGACGTACTCTAATCTGAATAATAATTCACCTGTGATTAATTCTTCATCCGACTCCTCAACCTGTAAAAATAATAACAATAATTTGGCTACAGAAGTATGACACTTTAAAATATATTCCGTCCGTGAAAAAAAACAATTAAATTAATTAACAAATTAAATTTATTGACTTCGTATAATTCTTAATTTTACGATTATAAAAAGTATAATGCAAATGGACTGGACGGTTTGAGTAGAAAGTGAAAAGAGGTATATTATACAAAATAATATTATTTTTCGACGATTCAATAGACTAAAAAAAGAGTTCATAGGATTGACGAAGACTTTTTTATTAAAGTATCAAAAATACCAATATACCGGATAAAGTATGGATGAAAGTCTAAGAAAATTTTTATACACAGGAATATGATAATAACACGGTGGAAGTGTTTATACAATATTATTAATTATTATTAATATTATTATTATGATCTCCCAAAGACTGCGTTGTTCCTTCGATATATATATAAACTTAAGATAATGAAAATTTAGTGAATTAACTAATTTAAGTAACATTATAAGAATCGTATTATTGTTATATGCGTTAGAAAGCCTGCTACAGCATATTATGTAATGAAATCTATTAGGAATTTATATGCATCCATAAATGTTTATTTTTTTGGGTTACAACAAAATACGTTGAATTACTTATAGTATTTTCTTTACATTGCATATATTTAGTCATCTTTTTGTACATACAACAAGAAAATCCTAACTGCTACTGTGTGTAAAGAAGTTTTTTGTGTTTTGTTCATTTATAATATACATAGATACACTATATAATATACGTTTTTGGTTACATGCAGAAAAAACAGAGAATGTTATGTTATGCTATTATATAAGCTATTTTGTTCATGTTCAGACAAATGGAGTTTACTGCGACGAAACAAGAAAAATATTATAATGATGATATACATATATGCATTGAAAAAAGGAAAAGTTTAAAAAGAAAATTTTTGAAAGAAAAAAAATAAAATGGAAATTAATGAAATTTAAAAAATATATAAAACTTTTTGTTTTCACCATACAATTTATTTTCCTCGTGCATTTTCTCTGGTTTCGTTATAATTTGTCAGTCATTAGTAGACATCACAAGCTTTTGCATACAAAATACATAATCACTGCAAGAGAGAGAGAGAAGGAAGGGGTTTGCTTCATGATAATTTTCAAAATTCTTGAATTAAGTAGGTAAAAGATGTTTTGTGCATGCGTGAAAATTTTGCTGCTTGTCTCGCTGGAATTCCGGGTTAATGATAATTCCTCCTTTATGCATATTATCCATGCTCATTATGAAAGGTATTTTTGGTAGATTGTGTAATTTGTTAGTATCATGCATGCACGGATGGCATGATGCATCCTCATCACCATCCTGCCTTTTTTACTTACCCCTTTCTTCTTGCAATATGCACCTGACGTTATAGTCAACATAGAATTTCATTATTCTTCATCTTAATACGCGTTTATTGCCTTCCATCAGCACATATTTTAAGAAAATCATGGAATAGATCTTTATAACTACCAAAAATGCATATTCATACAAGCTTGTGGACATTAACGTAGCATTTGTGCAACAATGCAATGGCTTAAGCAAAGAGCAGTAGCTACATTTCCTCCAGCTAAGCCATAATATACATTTTAGTCCAGAGACCTAGCAGCAAGAAGACAGTTTCTGGAAGGGAAAAAGGGATTAATGAATACAATAATAATCATAATAATAATAATACCATCATCAGACTATGTACACATTATCCTTGCTCATCTCTCCATCCTACATGTATCCAACCCTTTTTATCCACACGACGAGTTTAAGAAGAAAACTTGAGCGCTTTTTAAGAAGCTGTCCACTGTACCACGTACTGGACTTGACTTGTTGTAAGAAAGAGTAACTTTTTTATTGAGCTTCATGCTGGCTAACTTATTATGCCCTTTCTTATAAATGAGCAGTAGAGGCAGAAAAAGAAAAGGCCAACCTCCGAAATCCCATATATTATTGTATAAGATGGATTTTATATGGACTCATGGTAGCTGGTACTACCACAACGCTCTTCTTCTTCTTCTATTTGTGTTAATGCTTCTTTTTCTACTTGCTCACTTGGTTTTTCATCATATCAGTATTCATGTTATGTATTTTATAAGAAAAGATAGAGAAGAGGGAGGATTTCCGGTGGACAAACATAATAAATGGTATAATTAATTTACCTTTTTGGGGGAGCGAACTATAGGGAGTTTTACATACCATAGATTGAGTTTTCTTTTGTGTATCTTTCCATGTTATAAATATATATGCATATCTAGAAGAATCTTGAAGAATAGAGAGGAAAGAACGGATATGGACGTGACGTATCTTAAGTACTGATATTTATACACACTTTTACGCTTACACTTTAAAAACTATATATATTTAAGCAATGCATGTTCATTATTACAACAATCATCAAAGCTGCAAATAAATGTAACACGTTTCGTTACTGTAATGCTGTTTAAGTAACCAAATGCACCTTCTTCATCCTTTTCTTATGCTTCCTTCCAATTCATATTCAACCTGGTTTGATAAAAATGTATTCCTTATCTGCATATTAGTCTTTTTTTAGTTTGAAGTTCTTTATATGCATTTGAAGGCTTTCTTTTTTAAATGCGTACCGTACTTACTCCATAGTCACGACCATGTATACTCATTCGATTAAGTAAGTATTAGTATTATTTTTAACTTTTTAAAAGGTTATAGATTGTTTGATGGTAAAAATATGTTTAAAGTTTGAATTGCTGCGGCTGCCTGGATCTTTTCGTTGTTGTATTTATAGTATTAGAAGATGGAATATATATTAGGAAGCCCCATAGCTTCTTAGTTTTTTAATGCATAATTTTTATTGTGAAGGAGTTTGGAAAACCCTTTTGTAATAACATGTTATGAGTGTTCATGAGTTTCTTTATTTTTAGGAAGTTGTAACAATACATGGAAAGCTTTTATTATTATTAATGTGTGACACACACACACATACTAAAATGAGTTATGTGCATGAAACCCTCTATGGAATTTTATGCACTTTTTAATGCATAGTTAATGATTTTAATGGGGAAAACGTAACGTTTTATGCAGATGAGTGAGTTTGATGATATGGAAATATAAATGATGAGGAGGAAAATTGTAAGAGTTTGTCATGTCATGAATTTCATATATTCTTATGCATTTTTAAGTACTGTACTGTGCGTATTAGCCAGTATGCATGTATAAAAATAGTTTAAATATTATGAATAGCACAGTTGAATGGTATACATTTTGTGAAGTATAGGTTACAAGGAACTGAGAATTATTTATTTAATTCAATGTAAAATATTCTTTTTCAATACTTGGCCAAAAAGAAGTAACGAATAAAACAACGGAATCCACAACTAGCTATATCACATGTACCCGCAAAAAATATTTTTATATTGACATTAGACAACTGAAATTTTCTGAAGAAACAGAAATATTTTAGCAACCTTGTAATATTTTTCATTTAATTTCATAAGCTCTTTTAAGAATACTGTTCATTCTAATATTTAACTTTATGCATAGTAATAAAAATTAATTTAGTGTAGAGAATAGAAGCAGTTAAATGGTCTAAATTTTATAAAATACATGACAGGAATCCATTCCAGTTGTTGGTGGATGATGGAAAATTCAACGGGAAGGAAAATCTAAGAAGAGTGGTGAGCATTCAGGCAAACAAATTTGTTTATATCGGCCTTGAGCCGTGCATCACCGACTTTTTGCCTCCAAAATTTCAGAAAACCGGAAAAATAATTTTTAGTAAAATAGCAATGTACTGAAGGTGACCTACAATATTGCTACCTACATTGTAGGCGTGGGATTAACGTTTCCCAGAAGTAGGAATTTTCATATGCTCATAAAAGAGCAATTATAACTTCATTTAAGAACGCT
>JAHZNG010001188.1:0-19383 GCA_027744375.1 Orchesellides sinensis | reverse complement strand
ACTGCCAGAAGGTCCAGCAGCACCTCCACTGTCTTCATGTAAATCTTCTCCATCCGAATCTACCGCAAGATTAGTCTTTTGGTGTTTCTTATCCTAAACATTTAATTTAGATGTAAGAAAATGTGAACAGTAGGAACGAGGAAACCGTGAATTTAATTAAAATTTTTAGAAAAACAAAATATTATACTTACGCCCTTTTCTCTTGAAGCGATATCTAGATTGTGAATACCTACTAGTAATGAATAATCCATGATTTTAAAACTTTCTAGCACCCTTGTGTCTCGCTGCAACGTTTTTATCAAGGCCGCACATGTATCAGCTTCTAACATGAGCCCTTCTGGATGATGTTCTACAAAATCTAAATCTTTGTACGTTGGAGAAGATTTTTCTCTTTCTGCTTTAGATGCCTGTAAAAGTGACAACAAGTTTATTTTAAAAATTACTGAATGGAATTCCACCCGTTAATTGTTTATTCTACTATACAAAAAGCCAGTCATTAGAGAAAATAAAAAGTGAATACAAGTTACAATCGTAATTAAGTCACAGACAGATTTTAATTGTTTAATTACCAGAAAGTCGTCGGGTTGAATTCCAAACAAGTCGCGAAAATATCGAAACGCTATAGGTGCATATGTTTTGAACCGAAAGTCCGAAAAATGATGAGCTGGTGTTAGATTTGATCCGCCAGACGGGAAATATGTTTGTTCTACAGTCATAAAGTCCTGCAGTTACAACAATAAACAAAGCATTCGTTACAAGGTACAAATTAATACATTAATAAGTAAACACTTATAGACACCGGCAAAACAATAACTTTACTCGACCAGGACCAACCTGCATCAAAAGATCTCTCTCAGGTTTGGAAGCTAATCCACCAACTGCGTGCTGCATTCCTAACTGAATAGAACCCATAATCTGGGAGGATTGGATCTTTTTATAAGTGACATCTCCACCTTGCGTCACTCTTCTATGGCCGATTTTTTTCTCTCTTTCTGATTTAGTTCTAGATATAGTTGGTAATCCACTAGGGCCAGGTGTAGGAGTTTTCGGCGTTTTACTGGAAGCACCTACTGATGATTGAGGCATCTTAAACAAGTATAATCATTCAATTAAAACCACATGTACACTTATTTACACATTTACATACTTTTCTTTATTAGACAACTTATTTTAAATTCCAAATTACTTACTTCAAGAGGCTGCAAAGGTTGTCTACCCATGGTTGCCCCTCCCACTTTAAACTTTACCCCACTCCCTCCTCCCGTGATAACATTACCTTCCTCATCTGTAGCCAACTCCACAGTAGCATTATTCCCTAACCCTCCACCACTACTTTTAGCCGAACTATGCACATCATTTACTGTTGTTGCCATTTCAGAGGTCTTCAATTTTGTTCTACTACAATGTAAAAATCACTCTAATCCAGCCCTCACTGGACAATAATCACTCCTACTACTTCACCCCTTTTAATACGATTTCATCCAAATATTCCTAGTTTCTTCCTACCTACCACCTCTATATTTTAAGTCCTTAGATACCTCCCTCGACGCCCTTCCCTCCAACAACACTGTTCCAAATAGTATTGCACACAACTACGATACTCTCTCTTCTCACAAATCACAAACACATACATAATACATCAGTTCATTCCTCCGGTGTATTCTTATTTAATATCCCCCAAAGCTTCCTTTCATTTTTCCCCCGATGACAGATGTCTTCAGTCTCCTCCCCTCCTAGATACAAAGCGAGTCCTTCAACAACCACGCCTACAATCAATAAAAACAAAAAATAATTTAAGTAAATCTACCAATCATTTAACCGTTACAAATGAACCAACCAATCAATTAACCACCATGAACCATTCACTCCACCTTAAATTTTAACCTATCAGCTGATCAACCACCCCCTTCACCTTTCAACCTCCCCACAAATGAAATATTTTCTAATAAAATAATACTCACACAAAAAATCTTACCCAATTAAATTAATCTTTAAAATCCTCTCCGAATTTTCAGTATTACGCTATTTTTTTAAGAACTGCACTCCTCCTCCTCTCCTCCTGATTATGTATCTCAATGATGATTCTTCTGTTGATAACAACCACCTTCTCGTTCTTCCTCTTCCTCCACACAATCTTACAAATCCTTTATACCCTTTCTTTCCTTCACTTCCAACTTCTCATCAATCCTCCAATATATTTTTTACACACCAAACTTATAGAACAAAACCTGAACTAAAATCTACCAAAAGTGCATTTCTTCATGTTCAGCTCCCACCACAATAACTGCACTGCAATTTACAATAAACAATTTCATAAATACAATATACACACACACAATACAATATAAATGGTATTATTCCATTGAAGCCTTCTACAAGAATTTTAAATACTGAAAAAAATATATTACAACACAAAAACACATCAACAGGCTTCCTCTCCTAAAACAAGTACGGCAATGAAGATATATGCTGAAATACACACATCATCTCAAATTGTTACTTTAAATTGCACTATTCATCCTTTATCCTTTTCCACGTAACCTCTTCTTTGACTTGTTTTGTATTATGAGAAAAAAAATATATAGTGACTCTCTGCCTTACTTGAAGCTTTCTGTATTCTGCCCATAAATATTATTGGCTTTTCTGTGATTTTTCTTGACTTGTTTTGTGAGTGACTTTTATATGTGTATAGGCTACTACAAGAAATCTTGAGGTAATCCATTCACTATTCAGACATGACTCAGTATATTATATGCTATTTTGAATGTATAAATGCACTTTTGAGAATAAGTCTGACTAACAACCTAACCTTTTCAAAATAATTCACTTTTTCCTTAGCTCACTTGTTGTTTAAACACTAACTATAACGCACATGCAATCCCACAATATGCCATATCGTATATGTGCCTCACTCAATAATAATATATGTTAAACGCTTTTAGGTAAAAGCGTTTGCATTGGTAAGCGTCTATAACTTGTTTGTTTGTTATCTCTTGTATTTCTGCATGCATATTATATTTTATCATGATCAACTAACTTGAATACCGATGAGGATGATGATGATATGGGATGGTATGATGACTATGACGTTGTGGAAGGGTGACTCAATTATGGATTATTTAAATGATGGCAAATATACTTTAAAGACAAAAGCATTTTAAAAGTTATCTCTCAGAGTACGTCTTTGATTTTCCTCTGACAAACTGAGACGGAGGATTCTGACAGGAGGAGATGGGACAGGCCAGGGTAGAGAAGACCATCCTCATAAAAGAAACCCTTTTTTTAGATACTCTGTTGCTTATATATAAAAATGAAGATATGTTGTACAGTCAAATTTTACAGGATGAATGAATGGCACAGATATAAAATCCAATGGACAATAATATGTAGGTAAAAAATATTATTAGAGAGTCATAATAATAATCTTTGCAATGTGTATAAAAATATTGGTGGTGATGATGATGACGAGACTCTCCTTTTTAATGCACACACTTGGTCTGTGGTCTAGCATTTAACATAAGAACATAACCACTTTTTCATATGCGCTTAGGTATGTGAGTAAAAGTACGTAAGGAACATGCATGATGCATGCAATGCAATGTTTAAAAAAGCTTAAAAAGGATCCATGCATTCTTATACACACATCATCACAATCACGATCATGATCAAGACACAAGAAGAGTTGTTTTTCGTACATAAATAGACGTGTTTTTGTGTGCACTTTTTTAATACTAAAGATATACTCCGTGTGTATCTTTATGGGAAATGGTGAGAGAGAATGTAATGTTATGTATGGATGGATTTTATGTGTGTGTGTTTCGCATTGCATTGTAAAAGAAGAAGTGGAGTATCAATGTTATGTATATCTTCTTCTGAGGGAAAAAGGATCAGTTTATGTTGGAAGAGCAGATCGCATATCGCATAATATCGTATGGATGGAAGTTTTTCTATATACAAAGATATAATAGCATATCCATAAGTAAAGTGTGTTTGAGTTAGAATAAGAGGTAGGTACGTATTCTTTCATTCAGAGAGAGAGAGAGAGAGAAGGGAATACGCCCTTGCCTTACTTTTTTTATTCCACTTTTATCTAATGCGACCATGGTCGGAGGTTGCATGCCACGGCGCGGTCTGAAGAAGAGGAAGATGCATGAAAGAGAGAGATATACGGATGCCGACAACGGACTTTGAGGTTTTGTATAGATATGTGCAAACTGATATGTATGAAAAAAGTTTAAAAGAGAATTAAAGTACTTTTTTACCGAGTTCATCGCATCATCAGTGAATATGGAATATATATAGTAGGATGATAATGATAATGGAATGATTTGCATGCGATATAACAGAGCGTTCAGAGAGAGATGAGGTATTATTACAAACGAATACAAATCATTCGTGTGTGGGAAGAAAAAAAGTCTGTGGTAGACATGGAGGAGGAGGAATATAAAAAGTTGTTTGCTCTGTCAACTCTGATTATCGCTCATTTAGCTAATAGGCAATGAAACGGCTAGGGTTTTACGTAATGCATTGAGTTAGCCAAGTGTTATATAATGATGGGGATTTCAAAGGGTTAAACTATAAAGTAAGATAACAAAAGCCAAACAAACCAAGCCAAAAAAGCCACACGCGTTAAAATGAAAAATGCATGTTTAAAATTGTGCAGTAGGGAGAATGACATGACAAACGAAATTGTGCAGATGATGATGGTGTGTAGTGTGTGTTCATACAAAAAAATTAAATTGTGTTCTCCTCATACGTATAATTTGTTATATGTATGTACATTAATTAGTCAATAGCAGACTAAAATATCATTGCATATTGTTAATGTGTAGAAATGCATAAAAAGTTCAAAATAGGAACTTGTTGTATGCATGAATGTACATACCTATGTAAATGTAGTTACTATTCATGTTATGCACGTATTACGTAATACAAATGCACTTAGGGTTAAACTATAAAGTAAGATAACAAAAGCCAAACAAACCAAGCCAAAAAAGCCACACGCGTTAAAATGAAAAATGCATGTATAAAATTGTGCATTGTGCAGTAGTGAGATTAACATGACAAATGAAATTGTGCAGATGATGATGGTGTGTAGTGTGTGCTCATACAAAAAAATTAAATTGTGTTCTCCTCATACGTATAATTTGGTATATTATGTATGTACATTAATTAGTCAATAGCAGACTAAAATATCATTGCATATTGTTGATGTGTAGAAATGCATAAAAAGTTCAAAATAGGAACTTGTTGTATGCATGAATGTACATACCTATGTAAATGTAGTTACTATTCATGTTATGCGCGTATTACGTAATACAAATGCACTTTAAAAATTTTCAGGATGAGTCAGTTTGAGCCAGATCTAATTTGCTCGTTTTCGATTCTCCTATACAGCTATGCATGAGATAGATATAGGGCAGACACTATAAAAAACTTATTTATGTGCTGTTCATTCGCTCACTTAGTAAACGTACGGTAATTGGAAGGAGTCATTAGACCAGAGACCAAAAACCAAAAGGCTTAATTATCAATTCTTCTCCTATAAATAAAATTGCAAGGGAAAATTTGCATGACAATGACTCTTCTCGCCAACTGAAAAATACTCAAGTGAAGAACTGTAAGTCATGATTTCATGATCATGATATTGGCTTTCTCAAGGATAGATCTGTTTAAATAACACCAGCTTCATTTTACGTACAAGTGTGTAAAGTAAATAGGCATGTATCATGGCATGTGATGCGGTTTAAATTTGTTTGATGTAAATTCGCATAACTCCACTCTCCACTAAACCCCTTTCTCCATACTCCAAAAAGCCTATACAAAATTAGGTGTGTGCCAAACATAATGTACATTTACCATATTCCTAGAGGCGAGCAAAGAGAAGATGCATTTTATAAAGTCAAAGTAAACCCAATGCGCTTCATTCCAATTTAATCGAGTCAGATACGGGGAAACGCATGTGATCATGAGTACTTTGTAATCTCAAGATGTTTTCTAAAGTGTTTTTCCATGAAAATCAAGTATGCCTTTTCGGATAAAAATTGGCTTTCATGTCGCATTCAAATGATGATGATGGAATTATGGAATCACAGGACAAAAATTTGTTCATGGGAAAAGTGTCGCATCGCATCTCATCTTGGTTTTCTTGGTAAAAGCATACTATATCCTATAAAGTACAACAAAGAACAAATAAGCTTACAAAATGTATACCATTATATGCTTTTTTATGCAAAACGGAAACTCTTGAAAGTTTTTTTCTGTCCAAAATAAGGATGCAGTCAGAATATGAAATGAGTCAAGCTCCATCCAAACTATGTACTTATTACAAACCCACCGAGAAAAAAAATCCGGGTGTGTGCTTTCTTTCCGATGAAATTTGGCGTACCATTCTAAAAAAGTCTTCCTTCATTCACTTCTTCATCTACAGATTGGCAAAGAATGTACCATATAGCCGGATGCATGGTACTTCTGCAGCCTACGATCCAAAGGGTACACGGTACACCTAAAATACACACACACAATGTATCCATCCATCCTTGCCCTATATCATTTCCGCCTAGCGTACAGGGTTTGCCAGCCAAACCCTTTCCAGTCTCATAAGAAGCTCAAGAAAAATGTGCCGACATCTTCGGCGTCACAACCACTTCATGCTTTTCCTTCAAACGTAACATCATTACAGTCACAGCTCTTTAGGTGCTACAATGCCTATCATGATAATATTACCGGATAACATTTTCCAGCTTTACAGCTTTACTCGGATTTTTTTAGTAGTAGTGACTCTTTGGCATGGCACAAGAATAAAAAATGTAATACACACACAGTAAAAAACACATCATCATATATAAGTATAGCATACATATACTCCCACAATAACATACTTTATTACTCTTGTCATGTAGATTAGGAAAGATTCTAAAGATGAAGAAACGAACACGGGTTTCTAATACATTATCACGATACATATTACTTTTACATACGCTATGCTGCATAAGTACCTTGCACGCGATACACATCTTGTTCATTGTTTATGTTGAAATGTACGGGAAAGGTAAATTAAAGCATATATCATATACACAAGTAAAAGTAAGTGTGTATATCAGATCAGGATCTGACTCTTACGTATGCAAGATATACGAAGAAAACCCTGTTTTGAGAGAAAGGTAAGCACAGTTCATCAGTTTAGACATAGAGACACCCCTTCTTCATTCTTCTTCGTGTAATTCTGATTCTGATACACAGTGGAACTTTATCCTTATGCACAAAATTTATACCTAACGATTTTATATATATAACGAGAAAGTAAGGGGTATAGCGAGATAAGTATAATTAGATCTAGTCCTTACAACATACAAAACTCTTGTGAGGCCTCTTCAACATAAAACTTTTAAGTTTAAATGTGAGGCTTAAAATGGTTTTGTAAAGTACTGATGTTTACTACAAAGGTACCTATGTTATGTACTTCTCGGCTTTTATACCGAAGACGATTCAACTCATATTATGAGGGTGTCAATACACAATGAACTGGTTTTTGTGGAGTACAATGAAACGAGAAGCAGACCAGAACTAGCCAAAGAACTAGACAACAAGGCAAGCAAAGGGTGCTTTTACCATGTAGAAAAAGTTGGGTACACTTTTAGTACGGTAAGAGCACTTACTTGTGTTTATACGCATCTTGTATGTATTGAAAGTATGTATGTAATTTTATATGTTTACGCATATTTTAGTAACAAGATTTTTTTACGGATCGGAGAAGAAAAATGAACCAAAATAGAAGGACTACTGGATACTCAACAAGGAGACACAAAAGAAGAAAAAGGTGAATAAATAAAAAAAGATTGTATCCAACTGGAATATTTTTTGTGTGAAAAGGAAGTATAAAATAGTGTTATTTTTAAGAAGTGAGTGTTCCATAAGAAGAGGCGAAGAAGTTTTTTATTGCTGGAGGAAATATCTGTGAAAATCTGGAGAAGTTGTGTGTGTCAGTGTGTGAATAATTTTATACTAAGGTTGGAAATCATAAATAGCTTTTAAGAATGGAGAAGAACGTAGGTCTAGAGAATGGAGTTGGAAGGAGGAGGACACAATGGAGGTGCTAACCGGAGGAAAACAGATTTAATGAAAAGAAGAATTTAGGGGGACGAAGCAGCATTCTTTATCAAAAACTGGTGGGACTCATCTACTATCCACTTGGTTAAGAATACTGGAAGTATAGGGGATTCCTGAAGGAATATAAAATTGGATCGTTGACAGTTGTTGGGTAGTTGCTGGAGGACGGTGAGAGTGGAGGATGGAGTGAAAGGAGGAAGACTCGAGAAAGATTTAAGCTGCCACAACTAGGGTCCGGTTTTTGTAACAGATATTGGACTGGAACAAGATTTCCATGATGGACACCGGAAAAAGTGAGTACTGGATTTATAAGTATGTGTTTGAAAGTAAGTTGAATATTTCTGGAGAAGGATCGACGTTTGAAATGTTTGATTTTTCTTTAGTTTTCAGATGCGTAGTAATTTTTGTTAGTATTTGGTTATCATCGTATTCAGTGCATGGAGTGAGATTTGTGGCGGAGCCTGAAGACACGACGGTGAGGCTGAAAGGTAGCAGTGAAGTTAAGATCTCGTTGGGTTGTGCTGTTAACCGTGGGGAGAGAGGAAAGGATGTAATGATAAGCTGGAAAAAGGATGGAGTGAAGCTAAATCACTCAATGTAAGTGGTGGGAAAAGGAGAGAAAATTTTGTCAGCGTGCGATGTAATGGAAATCTTTGAAGAGGGTAAAATATGTCTGTTTGTTATGTTTTAGGCAAGGTATTAAGGTCACTGCCATTCAAGGAAACAGGTCAACGTTAGCAGTATCGTTAGTGGGTCCATTAAGTTCAGACATAATTGAAAACTACTACCAGTGTGAAGCGGTCTCATCGGATAGTGATGGTGCTTCAGTTGTGGTGTTATCCCGTCCTGCTCGAGTTAGAATATTAGGTCCTCCTGTGTTTTTAGAGCATCCTGAAGACTTAACGTCAACTTTAGGACAAACAGCAAGGTTTGCGTGTTTGATTGATAAAAGCGATAATGAAGTGAAACAGCCAACATGGTACAAAAACGATGCCCAGCTCAGTATTGACAATACTCGTATGGCAATTTTACCCTCTGGATCGCTGGAGATACAAAGTGTAAGGGATTCTGATGCTGGAGCTTATAAATGTCAAATTGATAGTGGGACAGGATTCAGTAGAAGTGGAAGATTGTATATTATACCTAATTGTAAGAACGGTTTATATAACATAACTTTATTGAATTGAAATACTTAAAGAATCTACTATACACTTTAAGTTGTAAAAAGTTTTAATAATAATAGTATTTTTCCGTCTTTTTGTTTACAGCTGACAAAGATTCTGCTCCACCGGTATTCACTGCAGTTCCTAAATCCCGTACGGTTCTTGCAGGGACTGACATTGTTCTGGAATGCTCAGCCGTAGCGCATCCTAAACAACCACGCATTTTATGGTTGAAAGAAGGAGGTGCAATCGACTTTAGGTACCAATTTATTTGATTTTACTTCGATTAAATATATTTACTTATTTCTTTACGATTATGTTTCCTTCATGCGATGTTTGGACTTATGTATTTGTTATTGTTTTGTTGTTTTTAGTGAAAATGAAGGACGGTTTTCTATTGTTGGGGAAGCAAATTTACGCGTCAGATCAGTCACACCGGATGACAAAGGGACCTATCAGTGCCGTGCTGAGAATAAAGAAGATTCGGTGGACGTGCAAGCCACAATTGACGTAGTCATCCCACCACAAAAAATTTCGGATCAGATTGTTAATTACTATGCGTATGAAAAAGATGATGTTGAATTAACATGTGGAGTAACAGGAACACCTGCACCACAGCTGCAGTGGCTGAAAAATGGGGTTGCAATTTTGCATGGAGATTATTTCCAGGTAAATTTTCAATCAGACGATAAACGTTATGTATGCCCATGTCTGAATTGAATTGCACACTTTTGTCCTATATGGTGCTTAATATTCACCCGTTTATGCAATGCTAATTCAAACGTTTTCTAATTTTAGCATCCACCTGGTTCCACACGTTTACGAATTCTCGGGTTGGTTTCCTCCGATACGGGTTACTACCAGTGTTTTGGAACCAATGCAGGTGGCACAGCGCAGCAAACAATGCATCTCACGGTTCTACGTCCTGGCCAAGAAAAACCCCCGGCTCAGTTAGGACCTCCAAGTAATTTCACTGCCGTATCTGTAACATCTGATAGCATTTCTCTAAAGTGGAGCGCACCACTTCTTGTGGATTCCGTGCCAGTTCTGGGCTACACGATATATTACAAAAAACTTCCTGACTCTCCCCGTGAAAGATCTGTGAATCTCACAAAATCAGCAAAGAATCCAGTTCCTCCTACAGAAACTACTATTGACCGGCTGCAACCAAATACAACATATATATTCCGTGTACAAGCGTATAGTCTCACTGGGCCAGGTGTTCACTCCAATGAAATTACCGTGCGTACTGTTGGAGAAGATCCAGTTATTATTGAGGACCTTACTGCCTTACCAATTTCCAGCACCATGATACAAGTGAAATGGACTACAGCAAGTGATTCTGTACAAAGATGGGTCGTATTTTATCAGGAACTCAATGGGGGCATATTTGGCGACGAAGGAAAAGGAGAAACGTTGACTGTTAATATTCCGAAAGCTGAAATCGACAGCTTAAAACCATTTACTATGTATAAAGTAAAAGTGCATGCTGTTAGTCGTGTAAGTACTTCCCAATATTCCTAAATTACTAATGGGTTTAATAGTTTGACCATATTGGTCAAACTGTATTGAGATTGAGTGTAGTCTTAACGTTTGATTGTATTGAATTATGGAACAGAATGGCCCTGGTCCAGAAGAACATTTGAGTGTTCGCACTCTTTCTGACATTCCTGCAGACTCACCACATAATTTCACACTCGAGCCTAACTCTGCATCGGTAAGCATAAAATAAAGCTTATTGCTTTTTTATGTACCATATGTACAGTGATCAATATTGCAAAAGAAAAAGAGATAGAAACTAAATTCATTGAATATTTCCTGCAGTCTCTTAGACTTTCTTGGCTTCCACCACCCCTTGAATTTCAAAATGGGCAAATTACTGGCTACAAAATTAAGTACAAACCGAAAGGAAAGAAAAGAGCAGAGACTGTTACTACAGACGCCAACACATTGGCTCTCCTCATTCCAGATCTTGAAAAGTCGACAGAGTATCAAATTAGAATAGCTGCAATGAATGTAAATGGCACAGGCCCATTTACTGAATGGCTTAATGCATTAACTTTCGCAAAGGATTTGGATGAAAGCCAAGTTCCTGATAGACCAGAAGGAATGCAAGCTCGTCCTGGAGTTAACTCAATTACAATTACTTGGACACCAGCAAGATCTCGAGATGGCAATGAAGTTTTAGTCAGAGGCTATACAATCGGTAAAGTTTTGTTCGTATTAGAGTCTTAAAATTGTCTTACGAAAAATGTTGCTGATTTGCTAATTTTTATACGCATAGGTTGGGGCAAAGGTATTCCAGATGTTCATACCAAATTAGTAGATTCACGGCGTAGATCGTTCAAGATAGAAAACTTGCGTCCGAATTCTGAATATGTAATATCACTCCGTGCGTATAATCGAGTTGGCGATGGAATTCCAATCTATGAAAATGTACGCACCTTAGAAGAGGACGAGGATGACTTTTCGGATGAGTTGATGAACTTCCTTCCGCCACCTGTAGGACTTCGTGCCATAACTTTATCTCCAACTTCCATCATTCTGTATTGGACGGATAACGGAGGCTATATATTTCGTAAAGAACTAGGAAAAATTTTGTATGTTGTACGGTACCTACCAGTGGACACAGATAAATACTCTTATATTAACACAACGGAAACAAGTTATGTGGTTGAGAACCTTCGACCAGGAACAACATACGAGTTTAGTGTAAGCGTCGTAGCTGGCCATAAACGTTCTCAATGGAGTTTGGTTGCTGGAAATACAACGGCTAACTCCCGCCCTCCACCTGCAGACCTAACCCTTGTTGGATTTACAGAGTACGTTAAAAACTATATATTTTTAATATATAAAAATTCAATAATATCTCTTTATAAAAATAGTATTCATGCATCTGTAAGAAAGATCGTAATGTAACTTTTAGATTACTCAATTAATCTTACGTATGTATTTTAATTAACAGCTCTCAAGCTGGGCAATCTAGTGTAGTATTAAATTGGCAACCTCCTCCATCAACGATCTCACATCAACACGATTCGAGCTTATCTACTGAAGATACCCTTCAGAGCTATATAATTTACTATACCACCACATTGAAAGAATGGGTTGAAGAATCTGTTCCAGATGACGTACTCACACACAAAATTACTGGATTAACCCCGGACACAACCTACTATTTCAGGATGAGTGGGAAATGGAGACGCAGTGGACTTGGACAGACGACAGAAATTAAATCTGTAACTACTCCAAAAGCACTCACACACTATCAGACAATTGCGAATAACCCACCACAGCTTCAGAGACCAAACCAAATTGTACTTTATATTCTCATCGGACTCTCCGTGTTGTTTGCTTTGGCCAGTGTGGCGCTTTGTATTTATTATAAGAGAAAAGCTAGGGATTTGGAAAATAGTGCAATGGGTGTAAAGAAAGATAAGAAAATGAAGTAAGTTGGTCAGAAAATGTTTAAAAATTTTGGGAATGAACCATTATAACCTGTTTACGTAATGTTTTTATAGAAAAACTGACCCAGAAATGATGAAGATGACAGCCTCTGGCAAATTAAATCCGCCTGATTTATGGATTCATCATGATCAAATGGAGCTCAAGCAAATGCAGCAGCATCAGACTTTACTTTCTAGTTCTTCCAATGAGTTTGATTTAATTGATGATCATAGGACCACTCACTCTCTTGATAAACGTGCTCTAAGGGCTAGTAGGAGAGGTTCGTAACCACACAACTTTAATTAATCCCAATCGAGGGATATGAACTATATATCATATGTATTAACGGAAACTTAAAACTTATAGTGGTAACAACTGATGACGACGATCTAGACACTGGGTCGTCTACTTTGAGAAGAATAAATCAGAAAAATAAACACAGTGGTAGTTGCAGCAGCGTTACTGTGCCATTGTCTCTCAGCAGTAATGCGTCAAGTCAACATAATCTCACTCATAATCATGGAGGACAATACAGGTGCGTAATGAAACCTTATTTTCATAAAGTCCGTGTAAATTCATTAAAAATATTGTGCTATATTAATATATGAATAAATAATAACTTCTCTATAACTTACAGTGCCACTTCAGATTATGGAACTGCTCAGTCGACAAATAATCTCTCAACTCTAACGCGTAGAAGCGGGGCCAATGTATCTGGAAATCTCAAGAGTTTTGGAGTTCCTCCACCTGCACCTGTAATAAGTTTTCCACCTGGAGTTGGCGTAGTCACAAATAAATCAAGTAATTGCTTTTGTTTTGCTTACGTATGTATGTTTTATTTTATTCTCTGAACTCATACAATATTAAATTCTTTTGTGTTTTTTAGCTCCCCATGTTACGGATACCCGTTCAAACCCAGGGAAAGTTCAGAATGCACCTTCTATTCACAACTATTTTGTTCAGTCAGATGAACCCGCATCTCCGCAATTACAAAAATGTTACAGCACTGAAGAACTTAACCAAGAAATTAACAACTTGGAAGGTCTTATGAAAGATCTTGTTGACATCACTGCCAAAGAGTTTCAGTGTTAATAATGTCAAAATTTTACCCGAAGTTGAAGTGTATGTATGAAAAGGATGTATTAGAAAATAGCAATAGAAAGCGAATTAAATGTTTTTAAAGTACTGACGCAGCATTTTTATTACTTTAAGAAAATTTCTTGACTAATTTATATACCTATACCCTGTAAACAGCATTTTAGATCAGTTTTGAGTGTGTACATAGAGATGTTTTACATAAGAAAATATTACAATGACTTTACTTTATGACTATAAGTACTACAACTACAACCCTACTATCCTGCTTCACAAAAGAAATTAACAAACTTTAAGATGTGCGAGGATATAAAACAGCTTTCAATTTAACTTATCAGTTTTTATTAATCACAAATGTAATTGATCTCAAGACTTTTTTCTGTAAGAAATGCAGCTATAATATGTGTTCATACTTCTTGGTCTCAAATCCGACTGTGTGGAACAAGAGCATTTAATGTTTGTAACAAACAATGTATAAATATTGTATAAATTAATAAATAGATTGTTGTGTACTAATATTTTTAGTAATAGAGTAAGCTGATATAGGAAGAGAGCATGAATAGTATACAAAATCCTTCCATTGTCTTTTTCTACTCAGTTGGAATGTTTGTATGACATACCTTTTAGTATAAAAAAATTATATTATCCTTGTAGGAACTTTTGATACCATTATACTCTTACATATAGCTAACCGGTGTGAATAAGTCAGTTTTTATACTCTATAACTATAATTATATTCTATTGTTGTTTTTATTTAAGGACTGTAATATAGATGTTAGCGTTTGGAACTGTTTCGAAAACAATAAAACACCATGACATGTGTATAATACAGAATACGTTTTTTAAAAATGAATCTGTTCTACCTAGTAGATGCATGTTTACTTTATTTAGTTTCATAAGAATATTTTAAGTTCATAAGTTGCATATATAGAAATAGAAATGGAAAGTTCGTTTCTTTTTCCAGTGAAGAAGGAAGTTTGTTTTGATGAAATTTAATTTAAAAATCGTTCACTGTTATTAAATATTTGAAATACAAGTTTCCTAAATAATTATATTTTTACATCATACGTGCGCCTGTCACGAGAAACGTTTATATATTTCAAAATATATTAATTACTTTGGGTCAAGGACAAATATACAACAAAGACGTAGACGCGGGCTTGGTCTTGGATCTTGGAGTCATGAAACAGTTTGCTTTTGCTCATTAGGGATTTCAAGACATCAAACGTGTTATGCAAAAATGTGGTAGTAATCTGTCTATTTACGCATGATCCTGTTGCATCTGCATTTCAATAGCAAAGAGAAGAGTACTGGTAGTCTTATTCTTGTTCCGTACTACAACAACAATCTACACAACATAATTACTGTCTTGTTTTTTACTTTAAAAAACATACTCATTATTATCTCCAACATGCTCGATTTATTGTAGTACATCCATGTAGTTATCTTGCCTCTTTTAATCACGAAAGAGAACTAGGGAATCCAATCAAAAATACGTATACAGAGAACGCCAACGCTGCGCTTGGTGATTTAATGTATATTATTGTTCCTAATACAAAACGCAGTCATCACGAACGAACGACGGCACGCGCATGTGATAATCAACTAGCTAAAAAATCATGCCGGCACCTTCCTGTCGG
Organism: Orchesellides sinensis; assembly: GCA_027744375.1. NCBI lineage: Eukaryota > Metazoa > Arthropoda > Collembola > Entomobryomorpha > Orchesellidae > Orchesellides > Orchesellides sinensis. Next base: position 3,929 of record JAHZNG010001188.1, on the reverse strand, counting down.
TCCCGTAAGGCGTAATTGTTCATTCGTTCCCATTTTATATCCATATTCCATCTCTATTAGCTAAAACAACCTTGACATTTGACAATGACAGCTATCTATTGTATGGGCAAACGCTTGATAGATACCTACACAGTTTAAACATGTTCTTATGAATATGCATCTTTTAAAAAATGCTCTACATGTGATAAGCATGCATAAAGCACCACAATTATAATACATTTCCAATTCTATTTAAGATGGAAATGGAAATGTTTAGACCTCAGGCAGGATGATGACGACATGAAGTTGCATACGAGGGTGATAATGATAACTTGGAATGATCCTATTTCTTTCCTATTCTTTTCATCACCAGCGTCACTGCATTTGGATTTGCATTCTCTTGCTCACATTTTGGTCTAAAATATAGCATCCCAAGAATAAAATTGTTGCACGAAACATTCCAAACTGTTGCCAAAATGATATGCATCATTTATTCCGCTTCCACTCGATTCATTCAATTCACGGTTTCACTAAACGTGAATAAAAAACTGTGTTTAAAAAATGCTTGTAACGTGTAGATATTTATAATTTATTGCATGCACGTTATGTGTGTATACAGGAATGTTTTAAAATACGATGAGACGTAAGATAAAACATTGTCATACGAACATTTGTCAAGATAGTTTACTTTCATCTTCGATTCCTCTTTCATTCAGTTGAGACAAATTCCTTAGGCCATCTTTGGCTTTCTCCGGTTGAATCTTTTTTTCTTAGTCTGGACCCAAAACTTCTATTTGCAGACGCTTTAAAGTTTGTGATGTGAACTGTGTGTGTGTTATATACATACCCAATCTACATAAAAATCATTTTAACCAAAAGCAGGTATCCATCTACAAAATTATGAACGAAGTGTACGAATAAACTATGCATACAATTATGTGATCTTTCACCTTCGCCCTTGCTTTAACGCGTAGGAGCCATAAAAAATGTTTTAAGGAAAAACTGCCAATTTAATTTGATATAATCGACATTTTGATATGTAATACTTGGAGTCATAACTAACATCATGTGTAATAAGTCTGTCGTCTCATAATTACTACTTGGCTATTAAATAATAAGATGTCCGTCTATAATGTCTCCACATGCCATCTTATCCCGCTTAATAAAAAATATGTAGTTACAAGAATTAAGTAGCTAGCTGTATTCGTAGTAAAAAACTCGGTTACCAGTTCCACAACATTCCATTACGTCCCCACCTTCATTCCCTTCTCAAAACTTCATACATCAAGTCGTTAGTATGTATATTATGCATCGAGGGAAAAAATCATCACATCATAATATCATTCTTTTTATTCACAAGACCATTATCATAATGTTATTACTTAACATCAGCAGTAAAGATGGGAGAAGGATAAGCCAACAAACAAAAAATAAGTAGAAAAGAAATGGATGCATAAAAAGTACTCAAATAATTCCGGCGCCTTCCTGACTGACTGACTTTTTCTGCCATGCAAAAAATGATTCTTCTCCCAAGATAGAAGGCAACATATACATAACTACATATCTGCTCTCAGATCAAGACGACTATGCCTTTTGCAATGAGAAGAGGATCTTAAAATAATGGCAGTAGTAGTTAGTAAGCTATATGGTAGCATTAATAACAATAATAATAAAAATGGTATATCATCTTTTAACCATGATGCGTTGTATAATGGATTAAGAACATATTAGTTCTAGTTTGGCATATTATGGGAATGCGAAATGTGATATGTTTACATGAAGCATTAAACTATAATACAAATATTCCAAAGTGGGTACAATCAGAGCTCTGCATAATATGCATATGCGTACATTGCACTACATTACAATATATAAGCTTACTAACATAAACATCCTATCAAAAAGAAGAGGCTGTGAGACCAATGAAGATCACCTTAAGTTATAAAAGCCCTACAAAAATCATCAGTCACCAAAAATGACTATGCAAGAAATTCTTCTTATTACTTTGTTTCATATAAGCCAGCCGTTTGGCTTTGTATGGTTCAAAATGGTATGTCTTCAAGCTCATATGTATTTACAAATGTATAAGATGAAGATTAAATGAAGGTGTAAACTAACACACACGAGAGCTTACTGTCGCCAGTTCTCTAGTGGTAGTCGCCAACCAACCTTTTTTTAGCATCTGCAAACAACTTGATGATACATTAATATCATCTTGAGAAAAAAATCACCGTCGCCTCTTTGCAAATATATCTTTAAAATCAAAAATCCCTTTTGCTGACAAAGCCAAGCCTGACAAACCGTTGTGACCAAAAATCCCAAAATTTGATTGCACACTTTGACGAATTTCCCAGGGCGTCAGAGGGAACTGAGTACAAGAATTTATGTGAATGTCTATCAATCATAAAAATTGTCTTGAGAATCCAGATCATCTTTCTAAAAACACACATACCTATGCAGATATGTATATATAATGCAATATATCATAGTACCAGTTACCATTTTTGTCTGTATGACTGAGAATGCAAGGACGATCATTTCTTTTCATACGGTTTTGTTTTTATTTCTTGTATAAACATTGAGGACTCATCATAATGACCAGAGAGACATCATCGTCATCAATAAAAAACTATCACTGGAGCCACACAATGTGTTATATATTACCTCCTACCTGTTTGTTAGTCAGCACAGCAGTATGGTGGCTTCCTTAGAAAAGGGCTTTTCCAAACTATAAAATTCTGTTTGACTAATCCAGCAGCTATTTAAGTATGCATATATGTATTTTTATAAGAACATCCATGATGCATTTTGCACTAGTGAATTTATTGCAAAACAGCATTCTTCTTGTCGTTTATATTTGTGGACCATGCTGATACAGCATGACATCTTGTATGCTGGCGTCGTGTATGTTAGGTATAATATGTTTAGGTAAAGCAATATTGTAAAAATTACAACTTTTATCTCTATTTACATTATTATCCCATAGCATATGGCATGCAAAAAATGTGGATAGATAGAGCAACAAATCTTTAAGAAAAGCAAAAAAATGCACCAAGAATCCTTCACTACAACAAATACACACACAGACATTTACGTTTAGTGGTTAGTCAAGGTCGGCGCCCCAAAAACATACACACACAACATAGCAATCTTTACGTTAGGCATGTGTGTGTCCTGGTAGTCCTCTTTAAAAAAACACTAAAAAAGTTGATCTTGTATGCATTACGTTTACAAACGCAACACACATCATTGCAAAAATGTACGATTTGCAAACATTCTTTTGGCTCCTCCGATATATATGCATATAATATATCAGTTGTCATCATAGGGCATGATGATCACCATTATCTTCAAGTTTTGATTGCTCAGCGTATACATATTATATGCTCCAAGTAATTATTGGCGAAATACCATGCTGAAAATATATCCCACTTACAATTCATTTACAAACTGCTCCTTGTCTTGCTTTCATGTTCTTATCATGATTAAGGCGGAGACTACGGATGGAGCCAGTTATGTTTACTAATAACATAATAAGAAGTAAACTCATGCCATGCAAAACATGCTCAGTCACCACACGAATGGCGATATGAAACCGATGTTTGAACAAAACTGATCTTTTTAGCAGAACCATATTACGCAAACTACTTACCTATGTGTACAACTCCAATTTACAAACGTGTGTATATAAGTATGCTTTTTTAATGACAGGGGTATTTCCCTGAGATTGAAAAAAATGCTTTTGTAATTAGCTGGCATGTGGCATGAAAACATGTGTGTTTATAGAGGATTGCATGAATATATTGTCTGAAGATGCACATGAGACGATGAAACTATAACATTGCAAATCACAAATATTTTATACGTAACAGTTAGAACAGGTAATGATGATGTCCTTTTCAGTGTTGTTATTTATTTATTTATTTATTCATTTCTTAAACAGACCTGTA
>JAHZNG010001187.1:0-10052 GCA_027744375.1 Orchesellides sinensis | reverse complement strand
ATTATAAAAGTGAAAGTAAAAATCTCATTATGAAACCCCAGCAGCTTTTATTTTTCTCTATTTCACAACAGCAAGCGCTTCTTAAAGCATAAGTATTTGGACAACAGGGAGTTGCTTCTTCCCGACTTTAAACAATTTGATTAGTTAACTTTCACAATGTTGTAAAATACAAATTGGCACCATCTATCTATAGCTATCAATATGCATGAATAACTATTCATTATCATGTGATAACGTTTCACCCCACCATCCACGAATATCGCAAACTCTCCTGCCATATGATGGTCCATTGTGAAATTCTGACATGCCTTTCTTCATCACAGGCTTTCCTTTCGCGTCTACAGTAGCTTGTCCATGTGTACCACCTCCACCTTGCTGTTGTTGATCGTCCCAGGATATTCCATCTGTAGACTGCTGACCTTGAGTATCCTTTGCAACTAGGAAGGACAACCGTTTCACATCACTACCTGAACTCACGCTATCAGAGCGAGAAGATGAGGAAACGTGAGAAACTGAAATTGGCTCGCTCATGTCTAAAGATCGTCCGAGTCTTTGCTTCATTGCGGATTTTGCTGGTTCAGGGCCTAGAGACCCTGTTGTAGAGCTTACTGATGGCTGAAGAACAAATGGAGGATGCTGCTGTGGCGTGTGTCCCTCCTGCTGATCGGGATAGGATGGTGATGTCACGGAAGAACTGGACTGTGCCTGCAACCCAGAAGTGTGACCTGTGGTTGGGGTTGCTAAATTGGACGTGGTAGGAGAAGCTCCTGAAATGCCTAACATCAGGGGTTGCTCCAGTGAATCTTGATGCGTTGTTGTATTTGAGGGTGGTGGCAATGAGTACTGCTCGTTACTTGCTCTTAAGCCTGCCACCAGACTGGCCTGTTGTTGTTGTAGCAGTTGCTTCTGTAAATTCATTATAAAAACATCTCTTGTAAACAAAGTTCTTCCTTTAAGCAACGCTATCAGGAAAATCAAACAAACATCCGAACTAAAACATGAAAATTGTATGGGAAACTCATACCGCTCGGATGCGCTTCAAGCAGCCTTCTAGCCATGTCCGAATAGTTTGTTTTGCAACTTCCTCCTCAATAATAAATTCTAGCTCTTCTCGTGCCAATAACTCTTCGAGTTGCAAAGCTTTTCTAATATCTACTGACCGATATGAGAGCATATTTAATACATCATGGAATGTTACATCTTCGCCGTTATGAAGCCTAAGAAAAAGATTTGAAAATAGACAATTTGTACATAGCATGATGCATTATATACAGATATAACGCAAGTAACGGTGAACAATATCAAAACATTTGCATAAAAATACTTTCAGTACCTTTCCACTTCATAGCACATATGTTTGAAAAGTAAACGATCCTTTTGGGGATCAACCTCCAATCGGCCACGTAACAGTCGTAAAATGAATTTTACCTGTAGGAATCAATGAAATAAATAAACATTTTCAAATTGCTTTCTCCTGGATAGAATGTTTTCTGCATCTTCATGTTTTTGAGAGTATAGGTTAAACGTAGGTACGCGTACTTTGTAATGCAAATACATTGTAGCTTGTAGACTTATTTTTTGATTGCCAATACGTAAGTATGTAATGAAAAAAAAAGGAAATTGGATTACCCGTCTCACAGGAATCATTCCACGCTGAAAAACATCCACAATATTCCACGTATTCTGGAAATTGCGAATGTCGGCGTAGCTGAGAAGAGCGTCTTCTTCATTAGAATAGAACAAGGTGAAATTTTCCATGATGATAGCTTTTAGTAAAATTACAGTAAATTAGCATTTTTTCCTGCATAAACTCCCAAATTGCTAACAAATTTTTATTATCATAGTTGATTGATCAGTGAATTAGAAAATTACCGACAAGTAGGTTGAGAACAATATACGTGATAATAACGTAAAAGGAGCAGAAAAACGCAAGGGAAGCTGTTTTATTCCCACAGTCAGTTTCCCAAAAATTTCTTCCAGATGTACAATATGGTGGCTGAAAAACATATTATCGCAACAATTTTTAAACATGCATAATATTTATTCTTACAATATTATCATTAAATATATACCTCCTTGTACCAAATTTCTTAAATCATGCGAAAACTAAAACTTTCCCACGTAGTAGGTATATTATTTTTTGCGAGGAGTTAATTTTTTTACATTCATATTCCAAACCCACCTGAACCATACAATCATGCATGATTTTATTCCAGTCCTCCCCAGTGACGATTCGAAAGAGCATTGAAACTCCTTTGGTAGCCGTGCCAAAATTAGAATGTCTGCTCACACCCTCCCCATATTTCACCGTTCCAAAGAGGATGACGCCAGCAAACGCATAAAACACGATGAGAAGGAACATTCCCATGATAATGAAAAAACTCTTGTAGACAGACACAACCACGGTGAGCATGAGCATTTTCAATGTCGCATGTTTCCCCGTGATCGTAAAGAAACGAAGGATGATGACTGAATACCCAAATGTTAACGACATGTCCGGATATCTCTGCAATGTCATCAGCAAAACGGAAATGTATGAGAAGAACACAAAAAAGTCATTAAACTTGCTTTTTTGTCCTTTACGCAAGTAATTTTTAGGCATTTTTCCAGATTTCAGAGTAGATGATGATGCGACATAACATTATACATATATATCATACATACCCCAGCAAACATGTTCCACACAGCTATCCACGCAACTCCCATTACTGTGACGAAGAGATCATACCGATTTCGTCTGGACTGCCAATAACCTCTCAGCGTGAAAGCAATCACTTTTAATAAAACTTCCACAACAAAAACGCAGGTGAACGAGGTTGAAATTAGGGATAGTGTTTTAGTAGAAATGGATGAAAGTGATTTAATAGTTGTGAGGGCTGCTTTTGCTGTATCATCTTCCTTCTCCCACTAAAAATAGAAAATCATTGTTGAAGTTTAAATTGTATGTGACATATTCGGGTCATAAGCTCCTTTCGTATAATATGGAGGCATATATGCATATAGCTATATATTATTTATAAACGTACTCTAATACAAAGCAATGCACTGTTTGCCAGAACCACAATAGCAATGAAACGCTTGAACCAAATGTGTTGTGTGACATCGTATGCAAAAGCCCTAATGGGATGACCGTCCGGACGTGGTGGGAGATGGAGGGGCTGAGCAATTTTTAGACGCTTTTTCAGGTCACACCATCTTCTCTGATCAACAGTGAGGAGGGCAGTTCCTTTGTTCTCCGAGTAGTTTGCAATGACCACGCCAACAAACAAAGTTAACCCGATCATGCATCCCAAGAAAACAAATACGTGTATGTACATGGCGTGAATCTATATAAAAGTTTCAAGAATAAATTTTACAAGGCAAGCGTAAAAGGGTAAATCTTATCGTAGGGTTACAAGTGATTTTCTTACAGGCGCAATCGTTTTTGCCAAAACATCCCGAATATCAGTCCATCCTTTAAAACTGAGAGTCTCAAATAAAGCCAGCATTGCATGCCCAATGTTGTCAAAATCAAATCTTCTAGGATTCGACCTATTGAAAAATCAGTTTCAGTTTAGAATATTCACATATAAATAAATGCACCTTAAATTACAGAGGAAGCTTACCACACGCGTGGAACCCAAATTGACGGGTATGTCTCATTGGGACCAGGCTCAATTCTCATTTTGGTAACAAAAATCCTCCGTTTAAATATTCCAGTGCAGTCATGTCGGTGAGTAACATTAGGGTCATTGCATCTGGCAAGTCTCCCTCCAAACAGTTGTACTCCGTAAGATGCGAATACAAACATGAGTACGATAAGTAGAATGGATACCAACAAGATTTCCTTAAAACCACGACACAGCTCAAATACTACTTTCCTCATGTGTGGCACCAAGTTATAAATCCGCAGTGGTCTGAGGCAACGAAGGACCATTACTGCTTGCGCACCTGAGCCTTGAGGTACTTCTTCGGGTAGCCAGCAAACAAATACTAAACTAACCTGTAATTTGCAAATATGACGTGTACCAAAGTAAACTTCCATACCTATATATTCAGCACACATTATGAATGCATATTATAAAATTTCATGACTAACAATGTAAATGAACAAATCGAGTATTCCAGCAGCGAATAATCATCATGGTTTGGAAACAATCATAGACGTAGAATTAAACTTGCCAACATATTATATCATGTTATGTGAATATTTAAAAGCAATTTAAACAGAACAAGCTTCAGAAAATTGAAGTAGCGCAGTTAATTATATTATGTCTAATACCGTCTCATCTCCGCTTGCTGTTTCTTAGCTTGCAACAACTTGATATCAATGTCGTGAGGACTTCTTAGCATTCGTGTTAGTGCGCTCGCTTGTCCGTTTTCTAGAAAATGCTCGTAAGTTTGTTTTAACTTGAGAGAGCCAGATCGAATGCTCCGTCTCATAGACTTTCTTTGATCAATGCGGTTCTTAAAGTTAACAGTACCCTGTGGTCCAAATCCTTGCTTTCCTGGAATTGGAATTGGACCAGAGTCACCAAGAACCATCCTCTGGTTGTTCGAGTCGGAAATGAGAGCCGTGACGAAATATCTGGTTTGATTTAAAGAAAAAAGAAATTACACATTCATATGCCTAAGACATATACTCTAAATTAATATTATCTGGAGAAGAGCCCACTAACTTTTTGAGAAGCTTATTCATACTACGAACGCGCAGTGTAGGCGTTAAGAGTTTCAAAATCTTTTGCTTCCGATAAAGGAGCGGCTCTTCCACACACCAATTTAATTTATGATTCCCCAAAATGACAGGATTGATATTGTCTTCATCATCCACTTCGCTGACAAACTGGCGCATAAAAGACTCTCGGACTTTTGGAAGAATAAAGTCTGAGGGTAGCTTGTTCAATCGAGCCATTCGTGGACTGTCTGGAAATTTCTCAAACATTCTCAAACGCCAAGGAAGTGTTTCTGTGAATATACAGTCGGTCCAGGTAAAGTATTACTGTTTCAAAAATGACGATGGTAGATTACCAATTACCAGTATTAAAGTTATATTCACCTTTAATTTCAGCAGATTGTTCTCTAAACTTAAGTTGCTTTAGTTTTTTGATATCCTCATCCAACTGCAAGTTATCCAAGATGACAGCGACGAAAAGACTCAACACAATAAGAGTTACAAATAGATGATAGAGGATAAAATACATGGCTACAATTGGAGCCAATGTATCAGACGTTCGGACCATTGTCTCGTCCATAACTTCCACCCAAGCTTCTTGGGTAAGGATTTGAAACATACCTTTAGGGGTAACAATATAATTTAGCTTATAATTTGCGTAGATACATTTGTACTTGTACATTATCCTGTACATTGTTTATTCTTACTCATGAAAGCTTCCGGAAAGGTTTCAAATTTGGTAAAGTCATGAAGAAAACAAAACAGTTGCATTGAAATACTGGATGAAATTATGAGTAAGCACATTGTAAAGATGACCAGGGAACCAAGTTTCTTTCCAGGTCCAAAAATCTTGTGAACGAAATCTTCGAGCATAGGGGAAGCCTTCATCAGTCTAACTACTCGCAGTACCTAACAAATCAATTAATTGATCTTACTAAAATAACCTGTATTCATGTATAATTTCTTTTGTAAAAAATATTTGTTTGTACGTATTTGTGAAAGTACCTGAAAATATGTAAATCCACTCAGATAAAATCCGGGTATCACATGAATGGATGTCCCAATCGCCAATAGAAGTTCAAATTTGTGAATCGACTGCTTAAAATATCCTCGGGGACCTAAGCACCAAATCTTGAACACAGCCTCTACCCCAAAAAACACAGTGAACCCTATCTCAGTATAGTAGTACTTATTAATCGCTTCTTTTGACCTGCCAACTTCTTCATGAGTTTCCGAGTTAAAATGCATTGTCGCTGTAAAGATTGCATTCGCTAAAATTGCACACATCACTAGAAGCCTAAACGCAGCCGACATCAGAATCGCTTGAAACGGCCAAGGGGCCAAGCCTTTCTGCTTATCACCATCAATTTGCACCAGTTTCCATCCAAAATCATCACCAGTTAGCACCCTAATTGCGTGGTCGTCTGCAAGACGACCAGTTGCTCGTGTTCCCCACATTTGTTGGAACTGGACACGAATTTCGTTGAATGTTTCCGTAATCACAGCAATGAAAACGTTCTTCACCAACCAGGCCAAGAAGAATATCATTGTGACAAAGTACAAAGGGGCTCTCCAGCCAGGAAGCGAATCTATTGCACGTGCCATAATGTACACCCAACCCTCTTGCGACGAGGCTTGGTAAACGGTGAACAAACTTGTGGCTATTTAGATCAAAAACATTTACAGTTATAAAGTTTAATTAGAAAAGAAAGTTCATAGAATCCGTCTCATAAACTAAATATACATAAAATTCTTCAATTTTGGTTCCTCACCAAATTCATCAAAGCCAGCAAACCCTTGCTTCTTACGCGAAATCTCTATAAGGAGAAAGGTAAAATCGATTGTGAAATAGAGAAAGTCTTGAAATAAAAACTCAAATTAATAAAAATTTATAGCACCTAGCCGAATGCACTCAAAGCCGCTTGGGCATTGATATCCTGACTCGTTGTCTGTGGAGCAGTAGGTATCCGGAATGGCTAAAGTGTTGATTGTGACATGGCTGCGATAAAAGTTATAAGATGAAAGTATTAGCTACAGATTTATGCATTTAAAAATGTAGCATTTTGGAATGTCAGATTTACCTGCTATTTGTTCCTTTCACAACACAATGGTTTCTCAGTTCCCCAAAGAACTGGACTCCAAGCAGTCCATACAAACTCATGAAGAATACAAAGAATAGCGTTACATTATAAATTTGCTGTGAAGACCTTTTGAAAATTTGATTAATTCGTGACTTTGGCATCTGGAATTTGAGGAAGACCCTTATAAATCGTATCATTATGAGTGGGCGTGGAAAGCGTAATATGGATAAATATGAAAAGCTGTAAAACGAAACAAAATCATCATTGTTAGAATGCCATTTCTTAATTACACGAGAAAACAATTAGTATTATTAAATATAAGTTTAGTCGCTTGCTTTGGTGCTAGCCCCATAATCTCGAACATTTGCAAGATTAGCGAAATCCAATGAAAGAAGACCATGAACGCGTCAAACATGCACCAACGGTCTTTAAAGTATCCATTCGGTTTCTTGAACAAGCCCCGTATGTTCATTTTGACGATCATCTCTGCGGTGAACAGAAAAGTGNCAATGAAAGAAGACCATGAACGCGTCAAACATGCACCAACGGTCTTTAAAGTATCCATTCGGTTTCTTGAACAAGCCCCGTATGTTCATTTTGACGATCATCTCTGCGGTGAACAGAAAAGTGACCACCATGTCGGTAATGAACGTTGTATACCGAAGAAAGGGGTAAGTTTCGAATGTGCGTGGTGTGTTGGCGCATACTGACACAAGGGAAGCCAGTGCACATAATCTGAGAAGTCGACGGACCCAAGTCTAAAAGTACCATTTAAAATGCATTAAGGTTGCATGGTAAACCTACTTATTATGATCCTGCTGATAAGCTTCTGTTTTCGATTGCAACTTACCCATTCTATGTCTGTATGTTCACTTAATGTATCATCAGGCCCATAATCAGTCAGTATGGGCTCTGGCCTGAGGCTTTGTTTGCGACCCATAATAAGCTGATAAGGTTCTGTTTTCGATTGCAACTTACCCATTCTATGTCTGTATGTTCACTTAATGTATCATCAGGCCCATAATCAGTCAGTATGGGCTCTGGCCTGAGGCTTTGTTTGCGACCCAACATCGTTAAATGTTTAGGCCATCTAGATTCTGTCATCTAGAATCCTTCTCATTGTCACGTTTTGCAACCAAAGTCAAGGATAACGTGAAACAAAAAATTGGAATCAGGCCCTGAGGTCAATAATACTGAATAAATTGGACTACAAATTTCTTTCTCAACTACATTGTATTCGCTTCTATGTATATTTGCAGTACCATTGGAACTGCTTCCAGGTTATTTGGAGGTGAAAAAGAACAATACTTGATATAACGATGTATATTGGAGTACCAGATTTGGAACTTCCATCGCTAGTTGCAAATTTGTAAAGGAATAAGAGACTTCATTCTAGTCTTCGGTAGAATACTATAGTATACGTTCATCCTCAGCCTATCCAAATTTCATGAAAACATGCAATTTACGAATTCGTCTTAGTCTTCATACCATGCTATATTCTCCCTTTCATTGCACTGTTTTTCGTAAAATCATCGGATCTGAAATTCACATTCCGGGAAACTTCGGAGGACATGCTACCTCCGCTGTGTATTTTGGATCATATATCATACAAGATCTTCGTTATTGGGCATGTTTCGTTCTGGACATTAGTTTCTACAATCGCACGCTTTCTACAGCGTAGCGTATAACAAACACCATGCAAGGCCACTACAAAACAGGATCAATGAGGTAAGTCGCATAATAGACCAAAGCGTGACGTATCTCTTCATAGAATGCAACTTTGCACTTTTAATATAGATTGCATATGACTATAATTAAGATAAGGTACACAACCCACTTATAAATTATTCATTATCGATGAAAGGCAATCATAAATAGTTAATGTTCATATATTTAGTAATGTGAGCTGTATTTAATAAAAGAAATGAAAGAAACTGATAGAATAAAACTTACTTTGAGCAACAGCAGGTATTTATGTTTTATGCAAAATTTATTTTCATAAGTATTTCCTTTATTACCACGTATAAAAATGTACAGACTAATTACACGTGTTGAAGGAACAGGAGGAGATGTATTTACAAAAAATTAAATTAATGACTAAATTTAATAACGTCTTTCAGCAGAGGTTAGCGTAGGTGAAGGGGAATCAAAGTAGCATTTTGTGTTGTTAAAAACAAAAAATTTGTTCCTAGTCACTGTCGATGGATGTTCTGGTTGAAAGTAATGAGCTGGTGGTCGGTGGATAAAGCTAAAACAGTCCATGTGAACTGGATCTTCTTCAGGAACAGCTTTAAAATGCATAAAAAAGAATGTTTGTTAGGCAGGCTAACAAATTTGATTAAAGTTCGTAAAAAATCGTATCACTAAAAATTCCTAAATCATCTTACATCCTTTAAACGTCTCTACTGTTACTGGCGGCTGATGAAGATCATCATCGTCAATTTTCCACCTAGGGATAAGCCACCTAATGGACGCATACCGATCACAAAATTGATCTGTGTGAAATCCAAGAATTTGTGCAAAGTACTTTGTCTCTTCTCGCTGAACGGAAACTATGTCACCGAGTTTATACCAAATCTGTTTGTACTCAATGGATGAACAAGTCCACGGGACAATTTTAGGCTTCAACTCTTCCTAATATAGAACGAAAAATAAATCCATCAGGATCATCCCCCTTTCCCCCAACATATGCTTTCATAGGTCATATAACACAACTCTACTTTATCTCCATCAAACCTTCAAAAGGGCAGCCAACTTTGCTGACACAGGTCTTTTCATCTCTTCCTCATGTCCTCCATCCCCTCCTCCTTTCTTCCTCCGACCACCTCTCCTACCCCCACCCCGCTTCCTCTTACTCCCTGGCTTAGGCTCAGTCTCTTCCTCTTCGAACGGCGGCTGCTGATAAAACAATTTATCTTCCTCATCCGAATCTTCCCCCTTTCCATAGTCACTCTTCAACTTTTGATGCGCTCTCTTCACATACTTCGACGGCTCCTTTAACGCTGCTTTCACCAGTCTTGCGTCTTCCTCCGCTTCGTACGCCTCCAGCCCTCTAGTCTTGGGACGATTTGATTGATCCATTTTCTCCACAATTTTTTAGATCAACTAACAACTAACTTAAGTACAATTCTTGTCACGACAGCATCTCAGCATCCGCTCTTCTTTCATCCTACCTACAAAATAATAAAAATAACAAAAAATTATCACATCTCTCTTCTCTCTTGTTACAAACTCCCATCCATTAAAACATTTTATTAAAAATTAAAAACACTTACCAATTTTACACACAAATACCCAATTTCGGCGAGCAACGGAACAAA
>JAHZNG010001186.1:0-21887 GCA_027744375.1 Orchesellides sinensis | reverse complement strand
TAGTCACTGAGAAGTCACAGGTAAGTCAATAATATTACTATAAATGTTATATGAACATTTCAATACCCAACTTTCTGAACTTTATCCAACTACCATCATCATCATTCATATACATCTGTTTAATAATATATCTCAAGAAACTGCATTATAACTTTAATGAAACGTTTTTTGTTCCACGAAACTATTCCAATATTACCTTTTTAGATGAACCGGTCTAAATAAAGGAACTTGTTGTGATACACAAAGTTATTATTATGAGCAGGAAAAAAATAAGTAGCAAGGGTTTCATGTGGATTCCCCAATTATCAAAGTTGTGTTTTTTTGGCTGGACCATAATCATGCTGACGTGCCGAGAAATATTTAAGTTGTGTACATTACCTACGTTCATACGATTTCCATTGAAAATGCACTTTGTTTGGGGAATTGTTATTTATTTGGTGATAACAACAGGGTAGACCGTACACTGATTAATATGTATGTATGTATGGGATGATGTGATGTGATGCACATTTTATTTGTTTGTGTTTGCCAAACACAAAACATCCAGTAAAAAACACAATATAATACATATTTATAGACATGACACGGGCCACTGCTACGCACAACAAAACACAACGCAACGGATCGATGATTTTAGTAATGCGAATGCGAATCTAAGAAGCACACGATAGAATTCAATGTTTTGGTTAAAGTTACATTGTATGCTCCATATATATATATAGGTCAGAGTATAAAGCCAATGCGTAATAGGACTGTCATCGGATGATTGTGATGCTCATCGTCTCATCATCGCATCAATAAGTGTTTCAAATTGCCTATAAATAGCATATCGCACCGATACGTAGGATTGCTATTGTTTTTCAAAGCCTTTAATTTGTCCATACATGAGCAACTGGAACAAGGTTTTGCAAATTGTTTTGGCAACGGATATTTTAAACGGAGTGTTTAAAGCATAAAATGTTTATATGCACGGTATAGTATATGTTATGTGCTAAAAAACGAAACAAAAGGAGCAGTGACAAGAAGGCGAAACCGGAATTCACACCTGCTGTGTTTACACAGACACGCCTAACCACTCTTCAGCATTATCATCTCCATATAACATGACCATCCAATTCTAAATGCTTGACTTGACTCGACTACCGCAATGACCAAATATAGGGCTTCTACTTGGTTAACTGATCTTTGTGATTTTGACTACACCACTGACTCCATTCCAGTCAGAACTATCTGGAAAGAGACCAAGCTTGAAGAGTATGCATTTGAAAGGGTAAATTTGGTTCATTTAGTTTGACTTTATAAAAAAAAATGGCAAAGACAAAGAAGTCGCTTTGTGATCTGTTTTGCTTTGGAACATTATTCCTGTGGAGACATGTAATTAGAATGAAAGTGATCAAATCACTTTTTCACTCACTCGTTCGCATTCAAATTACACATTGGCAAACATTGCATTGCATTTGCACAGCTCAAACAGTGGATCAAAGGTGAATCAAATGAATTGACTGATGACAGCAGCTTACAAATAAACAGACAGAGAGTTGGAAAAATTTCTCATTCAAATATTTGCAGAAAAGCCTCTTTTCATCTGGCTCTCTTCTTGTTTTTATTGGAAATAGAGAGGTAATTAATTGACCATTTAGTGTTAGAATGACACTCGGTCATTGAAAACTGCATGCAAAACCCAAGTGATCCCTCAGACTCCTCTTTTTTATTGCATTTGTATAAATTTTATCTTAATAGGTTTGAAGACTTTGTACAATCACATCCATGTAAGCAAATACTACGCTCTTGCTAATGATAATGATGGGAGTATAATCATTGTGGGCCTTTTTTCATTAACTTTCTGTCCCTACCGTTTACCAAGAAGCAAAACCAAGAGCCACGTGCTACGACCGTACTTGAATTTGGGGTTGAAGGCAAAATTCGTCTTGGGCATATGCAATATAATTTTTTATCTCGTACATACACCATATATGTCTCACTCTCATCATCATTATCATTTCATAGTCAAATGAACATTGAATTAAATCAAGTCCCCAACCTTTGAAACTCCTTTATTTTTTTCTTTATGGTTTCTGTAATTTCCTCTGTCTATCCATCAATTGTCTGTATCAATTGCATATTCATAAGTAGTTATTGAATTCAGTTTATAAATTAGTTAAGCACAAGTCTCCACACTCTACGATTTCCACATTTATTTATTACGAGGGACAAATCCACTCCAAAAATTGAATTATGTGGCTTTATACTTTTTATGTCACCTCCATTAAATTAGTTAAGCACAAGTCTCCACACTCTACGATTTCCACATTTATTTATTACGAGGGACAAATCCACTCCAAAAATTGAATTATGTGGCTTTATACTTATATGTCACCTCCACACACAGAACAGAAGCTCCATATTATTATGAGTAGCCACACTTCTGCACATCATTTTTTTCTCTTGCCATGCGTCATTTATTTGCAAAAATGTAGACAATTTGAGTGATGATGAAAAAGCAAACTTGATATTTATAGCCTTTCCTTTTCTGCCTGCCTGGACATCTTATTTAATATTTACATTTACATTAGTAATAGCTACATGTTTGCATAATAATATCAAATATGTTCCTATCTATTCACAATCCAGCAACAAATTGTGAATACATGATGGCACATTGTAGATTTGTGAATACCCAATATTCCAAATTGTTATCCACGAGCACCGTGACAAATCTAAAATGGAGACGATCCACCTAGGTGTATTCTTTAAATGAATAAAAATGCGAATGGCCAATTCTCTAGTTCATGGCCATTTGCAAAATAATAATATGTGGGAAGTAGCAAAAATGCAAATATATTCTGATCCCATCCATCCACACAAGAACCCATCCTAGTTTCACGTGTGTATATAATAATATGTGTAATGTATAATATGCATATTAGTAGGAGGAAGATTTTTGTACACATGCACACACACACACACACTTTGATTGTTGATGTTTACAGAATCTTCTATTACTACTGCAATGGTAAAAAAGTTAAAATAAAAATTGGATGGACTCTCTCATGTGGTGTTTATGTTGTTTGATCGCATCACAAGATATATTGTTCCATTACCTTGCCTGGTACAGACACATATACATACTTATACAACCATGATAAGACTAACTTGCCAATAAAATGTTATATAGTCGCATGCCAAGAACAAGTTGACTTGTTCACGTTTTCCATACATTTTATTCACACACCGGGATACACACATAAATGTATACGCTCTTTAAAGCAATTTAACTACTACCTTTTGTTGACTTACTTTTTCAAGCAATATTTTGACTAAGTTATTCCAATCTCTATTCATCCTATAAATGGACATGTGGATTAGAGAGAGAGAGAGAGAGAGAGAGATGCTAAGTAAATTTAATAAAGGGGTTTCCAATAGATTTAGTGTCCAAAACGCATACATTTATATTCCTCCAGTTAAGTTGTTTTGACCAACTATGTGTACACTGACATTACATTAGGCAAAAAGGAACTAACCCAAATGTAATGTATATTTAGACTTCTGACATTCAGCCTTCCTCTTCGAAATTTCCTTTTGATCATGACTCTGTGACAATGTTCATGCATATACTACATTTAGTATCAAATACATAACATTGACTTCATAATATAATATATTCTTGTGTGATGATGTTTTTCCATGTGGTTAAGTTGGTGGTGATGGGAATCAAATATTTTTGCGAACATATTCCCAATCTACTAGACATATAATAGCTAGACTGCCACTGCAACGTAGATTTACTGTAGGTATATAATGTATATTAGGAGCAGTGCAGTGATAACACATATAAACACATGAACATACCTATACACTTTACTGTATGAAGCATAATATGATCGGCACGCAAAAATAAAAGTGTTTTGGATGATTTTTTTGGTGTAACCTTGAAAACCCAATGGGCCTTCCTTTATTATGTGACCGTGCTTATAATATTTTTTATGGTGAAGTCCATCTTACTATTATTGCCTTGCCGGCTATATATGTATGTATGTATTTATGCCTTTTGCCTCTGGATCATCATCTTTTTCTTATTAAGCTAGTCGAACCTCTCTTCTTGTGCGTAATTTCCTTCGTTATATTTTTCTTCTTTTTCTAGTTTGTAGAAAATAACGTTTTTTAGTATGTTTATGTTTACCCTATTCATGTTGTTTGTAAGCACATTATCACGATTGGTGTGTAGTATGATGAGCGTAATGTAATGATCGGGGATATCAACAACTATCATCGTCATCATCTTCCCTAATGCATACTAAGTATTGTCACAACGTTATTTACCGTAAACACATTATAGAATGAAAAGCAGATCATTCATAACAGTCTTTAGGAGCCGCACTTCTATCCATCATGTTCCACCAAAGCGGCTAATAACTAAGAAAAATCTTGAATTTATATCATGACTTTTACGTAACACACAGGATTTTATGTATGCGACAAAAACCTTTCTTTTTTTGCTTGTTTTCAATTTGATTATCTTCAAGGAACACGCCTCACAAGTCTCTATGCCTCTTCAAAGAAATATCATTTGACATACTCTTGTTTTCTTCTGTCACACGTTCACATTGTTCATAGATCAGTGTATCCTGGAAAAGACGGGACGATTTATTATGCTTGACTGCACATTAACGCCATTTCCCCCGGTGAGGATGTAGTTTCTTAGTAAAAAGGAGGAAAGAATGTTTGCCAAGTTCAAGGAAGATAAAATATTGTTTGTAGGCCATGTAAACTTTGGTGTCTGATCCTGATATACATTTATTTAACCCTTTTTTAGGACCATAAACTTCCAGAATAGTTCTTTCCATCAATCACTATGGGTCATAAGTTATCATGCATCATAGTTAAGTTAACCTGTGGCAAACATGTTCTATGTAGGTTATAGGAAATTTCATAGAAGACTCTTTATCCTGATTAATATTTCTAAACACTTGGAGAGGTGATTGGGAATTGGAAACAAATATGTGTGTACACTTTGTGCTCCGATGTTCCTCAATGTTCAAGTGGAGACGCTGGAAGTATGTCTTTATATAGCGAAAACAAAAATGGCAAATATTGACTGCGTAATGGATGGATGCATGAGATGACGGTGTGTAATATAATGTAGCATTGTTATGAAAATACTGACACGTCCTCCTCCATTTCTCTTCCTTACTTTTCTGTTACTAATCCTATTTTAGCATTCATGTCACAGACATGTGCGCTGCTGCTCGTGATAGGTACACATAATATGCACATATATATATCCATCAGTTGTGTGATTAGGTGTCTGCATTTTGTATGATGGTTTGGATTATTTGGCTGTCTATTAGTAAACAAGACTGACTGACTGCAGGTAAATATGCTCAATTCGCACAGTTGTCAAGATAAGACTCATACTTGGAAATAAATATTTAATGGAGGAGAGTATGTAGCAATATGTAGGCATATATTACAGGATTTGATCTTGTTGGCAAACATATTTTTTTCTGATCAACATCCGTTCAGGAATGAAAGAGATATTACATCAGTTTTTTGTATGCAGACAAAATGTTTGAGTGGCATGACAGAGCATTAAGCATGTGTTAGCCATTTGTAAAGATAATATATGCTAAAGCGCTTTAAAAGTCAAACGCGGTTATTAAAGAAGAAGAATGTATACAATCTACAGTGTGCATGTTCAAACGACGTTATTTATGTGTATTAGCATATTTTTATCAGGCAAGGGCTGGAACGGAATTTGAAATAGTTACCTGGAATTGTGAAAAAGAAAATGAATGAGTAGGTGACAGATTTGAGATGATGTAAGCTTATTTCATTTGTAAATCCATCACGCAAACAAATGATGCCTAAACCACTTACGAAGATTCCTCCTTTCTCTGGTTAAAATGGAATCCACTCGCGGAAGTTTACTTTTAAATGACACTCAGTTCTTACTTTGTAACGGTGAAAAGTAAATGATAAATGGATGTTGATGTTGGAAAGTTGGATAAAGTGTAGGGGAAGTGAGTATGGAATTCCGGGAGCCACCTTATATTAAATTGTGTTGTGCGTATAAGGGCAACTGGTATATGTAAGAGGTATAAAAATGTAATTGATGAATAACTTTTTTTTATAGTCTGGAAGATTTGGAAAGGGTGGGAAGATCGCTTCAGTGAGTGGTACGGTCATCCATGTGAATTCAATTAAGAATGGGACAATCAATCATTTTGGTTGTGAGCCAATTATCAATGAAATTCCTCCGGGTGACTGGATTGCTTTGATAAAGCGGGGCATGTAAGTTGTTTTTCATGATATGTGCTTTGTGTTTTCATTTTGGTAATTAACTCTGTGAACTTTCAGCTAATTGAGTAATTTTAAACGTGTTATTTATACACATTTTTGTTTTTCCTGGTACAGGTGTGATTTTGATCAAAAGCTGGATCACGCTTACGCAAGGAAGGCAGTCGGAATGATTGTCTACGACAGGGAAGATAGTGATTCCCTAGAAGATATGAAACTTTCTGCTTGTAAGTTCTCCTCTTTTACTGAAACGATCATCTTAGTCATCATAATGTGTGTCGACATAAGTCTCATGTTTTGAGGAGACATACATACTTGCATGCAAATGATACTCCGTCTTTTTCCAAGAATTTATAAAATGACAATTTGTGACAAACATGCATATATGTACTATGGTACATTCCAAAAAGTTTGAAATTTGTGTGTTTAAACTGTTGCATGCATTATTTCTTGTTACTCAAGTACTTTCTTTGTATGAATACATCTATAAATTGCGACGTGTATCCAACCTATACATATGTCAACTTGGTAAAAGACGCACATCGTTTTTCCTCTTGTTTTTACCAACTCTCATCGATTTCCTCGTCGATCTCTCTTTTCCTCCTCCTCCTCCTCCTTTTTGAGAGATTTTCGGCAAAAGTTTTGGTTGTATGCCAGTTTGGAAAACGTTGATTTTTATAAAATACGACACATCAGCAAGAATATAAAGTGAGTTGTGAAGATAGGGATAGAGGACATAGATAACACTGGAGGAGGAATAATATAGATGAATGATTTGAAGAAACATGTGTACAGCTGGAAACCTAAGCTGGCTTTGTCTTACATAACTTTCAGATAAGCCCAATATGATTATGTACGCACACAATACAATTTATTTTACTGAAACGATCATCTTAGTCATCATAATGTGTGTCGACATAAGTCTCATGTTTTGAGGAGACATACATACTTGCATGCAAATGATACTCCGTCTTTTTCCAAGAATTTATAAAATGGCAATTTGTGACAAACATGCATATTATATGTACTATGGTACATTCCAAAAAGTTTGAAATTTGTGTGTTTAAACTGTTGCATGCATTATTTCTTGTTACTCAAGTACTTTCTTTATATGAATTGACATGAATATGTATGTTTTTGTTTGTGTTTGGTGTAGACACTATTCCTGGAGTCTTTACGTACAAGTCGAGAGGCGAGAGGATTGCAAATCTCACGGCTGGAGGGACTCGGGTTGAGATGCATATAACAGTTGGAGAGGTGTGCTCTCGTCCGTATAGTGGCATTAATCGGTATGAAAAAGTCGTTTTTATTCTGTTTTCAATTTATGCACACTCTACCACTTTCCCTCGCCTTGGTTTTTCCCTTCCAGTGATCTTTCATGTTCACTTGAAAACACTCAATTCATCCTTCTCTTTCCTTTTGTGTACTGCATAATATGTATGTGTGCTTATGTATTTTTTTATTGTAATGTCCCTCTTGTTTTCTTAAAATTTTAATGGGATAATGCGTACTAACAAGGGATTCTGCCTTCTTTTCTCCGGATATGTATGCTTATCCATTTTTAATATGAGTTTTTAGAAGTTTTTGGAATTGGAAGTTTTGCTTTTTAGTTCTAAAAATGTATACTTGTATTACGCATTAACACTAAGATCTCCATAGCTATTTTAAAATCATGATTTTAATAATGCAAAAAGTTTACTTAAAATATTATCAATTTTTTGTTTGGAATTTGAAAGAGTCTAAACGTAAAATAATATGAACTAGTGCAGTGGAGCAAATGCACGTGTTGTGAAAGCGAACATAGCAAGTTTTTACTGCTTAATCATAATAATTCTGGTAGTTTCCTTAGGAGAGCGAAAAAGATGCAAAAAAGTGAGAAAAGGATTTTAATGGGCTGAAAAGGCAAATGTCAACACAATGTTGATTTTGTTGACAGTTTCATATTTGCATAACTTTATTAGCCTCCTTTTTCTACAAATGGGCACACTTTTCAACTTGTACAACTATGTGAGAAAAGGATTTTAATGGGCTGAAAAGGCAAATGTCAACACAATGTTGATTTTGTTGACAGTTTCATATTTGCATAACTTTATTAGCCTCCTTTTTCTACAAATGGGCACACTTCAACTTGTACAACTAAACCATATCATGTTTGTTAAGCTTTCCTCCTTGCTAGGTTCAGTTTCTGAGATGGCGACGATGACGAAATTTTTAGTGCTATTCATGCTTAGAGTTTTTGTTTGCTTTCGACACAGAAATGGGAATGATATGTATTTTTATGCCTTTGTGCTTCCATAAAGCACACCATAATCATATGCTATGCATGTGATACAAAGTTAAAATAAAAAATCTATACTTGATTCTGGCAAACAGATATTCCATGTTCCTTTCAAAAATATTTTACTGTTATTGTGTTTTTGAAACAATATGTTTATTTTTCCATGCGTACAAGTTTTAGTAATTGCCTAAAATACACCGATACACAACATACGCAGTAATTACAAACAACGCACATCGTAAATAGGAAACAACGTTAATGGAAACGTTGCAATTAGAAGTTGGTTTCAATTAAGGAAAAGTATATTTTTAAAAACGTGTACCCAGTAATAAACTATAATTTTGTCTAAAACGTTGTTTCTCCTATAATATTGACATGCATGTTCAGAAACAAGTTATTTTATAACTATTTTGAGTATTTGTGTCTGAAGAAAGTATATGTTATTCGTATGTATACTTGTTTAAGACACTTGTTTTTATTTCTTGCTCACAGAGCACATGCATTAAATATGTAGACTTTGCATGACCACGTGAAATTTAGAGAAAACTTGGTGTTAGCCAAAGGAATGGGTCATAGGAAAAGTTTAGTTTTTTCTTTTGGCAGGTAGAATTTGTTGCTTAGTTGGAATTAAAGTTGAGGCTAATTTTCTCTTGCCTCTTCTTCTCCAAAACAGTTTTAATAGTTTCTACGTTTATAAAAATGTATAAGAAGTTCATGGCTCTCTTGGAGTCTGGAATGGGGACATGCATGCAAACGTACAGTATGTAGTAAAGTATTAAAATTCTGGTTATCTATTATGCATGTTGGAGTAAATTACATAAAACTAATTTAATTTGATATAAATTGATTTTTTTAAATAGTTTGCAAACTTGTTGTGTAGTTTTCCAATTCCCTGAATTTTTTATTGTTTCACAGTGACAAACTATACAAAATGGCTGTAATTATTATTTTTTATTGCAAATTGCAATTAGACATTAAATAATACATGTTCAAGCAAAGTATCAAAGTACAGATGTTTTTGGGGCTCGATTTTGTGAGAGCAATTTCATTTTTTGATCAATAATATATACATACATATCTCATTTGAACTTTCACAATTTATCTAATAGTTTGTATGATTTTCTTGGAGCCCTTTTATTGCTCATGGATTGATACCATGTTTTTTTTCCTTGGAACTAGAGAAAATTGCACTTGTTTCAGAAGATAATTGTATCATTGCAAATTTTACAGGAGACTTTTGAAGAGATACTAAAACAAAAGTATCCTATTGCAATGCGACTGCTTTGTTATATCCAGTCAGGTTATTGTCACTTCTCTCGCTTTTGTCAATTTGTCTTATAGAGAGAGAAAGAGAGAGTGAAATGAAGGAGAACAAGAGATGCACGAGAGACTTTCTTAGAAATGGGAAGGCAAGGTGTGTGTGTGATGCAATAACTTTCCCTTAATTTGGAGTTACAGTGAAAGCGAAATTTGATTCTGCTTCTAAGCCCTCCAAAATGAACCCTAGGCTCACTTGTCACTCATCAAGTTGGCCTCCTTTCTTTTGCTTTGTGGTATTTCGTTCGGGTGCATGAAATATAATCTTAGAACGAGGAAAAACTACTTGAAGCTGTAACAAACTAACATGCACTTTAAACTCTTGGAGTATTAGTGTACATTTATTACGCATCTAAATCTCATAATATATTTCCTTTGTCGGTACACTCAGATTCTTAGAACGGCTTTGTTAACTCTTGGTTAATAAAAATAAATTTAAGGAGTAATCTGGTGGAGGAGGTAATATCTAAACGTTTTACTTAAATGGTAACGGTAAGGATGTTTACTTTGCTAAATTAAATTCGTAAAAAGTACAAACATACATTAAAGGAGATTCGGATAGTTTATTCATACAAATCACATTTCGCGATTTATCATTGGCATTTGCTTCATGGTGTTTATTGCGACATGTCTCAAAACTTATTTGTTGTTACATTTATAAAAGGTCAGTTTGTATCCGAAATTTTCTTAGAATTGTTCTTTTAGTACCAATTAGAGCATTTACCTGGTCGTGCCTAAATTCATTCTGAAACTGCTTCAAAATAGAAGCACTAAATTTGTCAAATTAAATGTAGTGAATGCTATTATAACGTGTAGCCTTGTTTGTGCAACTTTCGGTATAAAATGTAATTTTCACTAAATTGGTATGTATACACATTTCAAATTAAATGTAGTGAATGCTATTATAACGTGTAGCCTTGTTTGTGCAACTTTCGGTATAAAATGTAATTTTCACTAAATTGGTATGTAATACACATGTTTAAAAGTGATAACAACTATTTAGACATTCCTGTTTCCTCTTCCTTTCTTTTGCTTACCTCTTATTTGAAATACCACGAATTGTCAATACTACTTGAATGGTATTTTTGCAAGTTGCAATTAAATTGTTTATCTTAATTAAACATGTTTTTTTTAATTCTTTGTTTACAGAACATCAGTCTTATTCGTGAGCATCTCATTTATAGTTCTGATGATCATATCCTTGGCATGGCTAGTATTTTACTATGTCCAAAGATTTCGTTATCTTCACGCAAAAGATCGTCTTGCGGTAAGTAATGAAACGCTGAACTATTCACTAAATACATAACATGTACATAGATTTACAAAGCGGCAACTGCGTATTACATATATTCTTCTCACTTCTTGGAAAAGGAAATATGACAAACTTCTCTTAAAGTTGGCCAGACAAGATGAAGCCTTCATTAATACATAACATAGATTCCGCTACTTTCTAAATCCGCAAAAAATGTAATTTAATACTTTGTTTCTCCCTTACATACAGCAACGACTATGCAATGCTGCGAAGAAGGCATTAGCCAAAATCCCAACGCGGAGTATCAAGCAAACAGACAAAGTAAGTGGAAATGTGGAACACACTTTTTTCTATTTTCTAATAACGTTGTACAATAGAGATGAAGCGAGAGAGAAAGTAAGTAGGCTGGATTCAAAATTCGCTTTCCTTTCTCATCTCTTCGGAATATTAATATTATTTGGCGCACATGCACACATTATTGTGTGATTTTGTCTAAACACAAATCTGCAATCTGGTATATTAAGAAAGAAAGGAATGGGATTTAGTGTAGCGTACATGTGTAGGTGTATTATTAGCATACATAATACGTCATGCTTTCTCTTTCAGCCAAATTAGATAATAGTAGTAAATATAAGTATCTATTTAGGTAGGTAGGTGGGTATGTGACTAGGTCGATTCGAAATAAGTAAAGTATAAATATGTAGATTCATCTGATGAGGAAAAAACCAAGAAACAGTCTTCTCATCGAGTAAGTTAAAGAATATGACAAGAAAGTGTGAGATTAGCTATTTAAATAGAATTTTGCTTCGTGACTGCCATTGGAAATGCCGAAATAAGAATAATGATGAGATTCATGAAAATGCATAATATTTATTATGCATGTAACATGTAGCATTAATACTGGGCAGTATACTGTATACATGGTATCAGGAGTAGATAACCGAGCCGTGTCCCTCGGCCGGAGGAGAACGTGCTTGAGATTTTTGATATGCTCATTTTCCAAACCCTCTTCTGGATAAATTCTTGTGATTTGCATTTTGTTACGTATGGCATAATATGCTATTGTGTAGAGGATGAAGAAAACCCAATTTTGTATGGAGTAGTTTAGCTCACCTTATTATGCATTCGTGCCATGAAAGACTCTTAAATGGTTTCCTATTACTATTTCAGGAAGTCATCGGGGAAGGGGAATGTTGCGCTGTTTGTATTGAATTTTACAAGGCTGGAGACGTACTAAGAACGTTACCATGCAGGTAAAAATATAATATCGTTTTTCCTCTACACACGTGACAATTACAGTATATTCCATACTATGGTTATTTGATTGTGTTGCACCATTACTGACTTTTATTTAATGTGATTATCTCTATCTGGATAATTTAACACGGTTTTAATGCTTTTTTAGATTTATCTTGAAATAAGCTATTAAAATGTGTATACCTACTCGTGACATTTTAATAAAAAAAAACTACACACATTACGCTGACGTGCTTTAATTACCAGTAAAAGTCTTGTTCTCGTGCCTCATATATACTCTTGCTCAAATATTGAAAATCTCACTGCTCCTCTGTATTGTCTGCCATGTTGTTTTTTGTGTGTATCGTCTCATTCGGTGATAATAATACTACCTGCATTTTATAAAATGACACTGAAAATATTGTGCGCTTGATGGACATATAAACAGCATGCGCATACTCGTTTTTCCCAGCTCTCGGCTATTACTATTAGTTTGCTATATATTCATTGGGGTGTGAATGAATAAAAAATGCTGCTGGTACGCTGTATATAGCAAGCAAAGCAAAATGACACAAATTTAGAAATGTTTTAGAACAAAGGCTTTTCGAACCCTTCTATAATTATTGTTTGGTATTCATGCAGATAAGGAATCGAAAGGTGTTCAGTGCTGATAACGCTTATGTTGACGATGACCAAGCTGTTCTCAGTCATTCTGCCTCGATTGCATTTCTTGGTGTTTGAAACAAAAAGTTTTAAAGATGATGTGGTGATGGTGAATCTCTCTCATCTTGCGGGATCTTACTTGTTGTTTGTTGTTGTTGAATTGTTTTTCGTATATTGTTTGGGTATTTCCTTTGAAAAAATACTTTCGTCTCATCACACGGTGAAAAAGGTTACCTCTCTCCGCTTCAACTGAACTGAAGAAGACACAAGTTTATACAAATACCGACTATTATTTTACGTTTAAGTTTTTTATATTTGAGTCGTTTAGCGTTTTAGATTTATTTAGAGATAGTAGTACATGCAATGAATGATATAAAGCAATATTTAGAATAGATAGGAACCATAAAAAACTGATGCATTATTTTTTAGCATGTTTGTAGAGTAGAATTATAGAAAACGTTTTATTTGTATTACTGTAATTTTTACATATAACTGCTGATTAAACAATTTTTGATATAAGTTAGATGTTTCATTTTCAGAAAATAAAGTTATTTTTATGCTTAAATTCAAATAGACAAGCGAAATTTTATTTTTATTTACATTTATTTTTATTTTCATACGATATCCGACACTTTATGGCTACTTCATAAAAAAAGTTCTGTCTGGAGGTGTTAGCATTAGTTAGTTAGGCAAAATCGAGATCATTTAAATATTAAGTCTGCCGCAGGCATGGAGAGCAGATGAGAAATGGTTTACGTGTGAAAAAGTTGTACAATCTCACGTAAGTCCCTAAACTATAAAATGTCGGCGATTTAAAACAGTATGAATATAATACACTGAAAAAACGGAAGTTAGAAGTAGTCTTGTGATGCAGACGGCCTTACTGTGTATGTTTAATTTACTAACGTAGTTGGTTATCTTGTTTGTTTTGCTTTCTCCACTTTAATCTAGTTTACCGGAAGCCAGGAGAGTATTCTCCATCTAGATTTGGAAGATGGGGGTCTCAACTCGTCCGATTCTAGAGAAACAGAGTCTCCAAGTCATGACAATCACATTTCTCATCATCATCACCACCACCGCCATCATCATCGCAACCATCATCAAATGCACCATGCGACAACTCAGCATATAGAGTCATTAACAGTATCACCAATATCACCAGAGGACATTGGCGTATCCACATTTGCCCCGCAGAGCGGAGAGACAATGAGAAAGCCTTCGCTCATCTCTCTGGTAAATGAAAATTAATTATTGTTATTAAATTTTTCGATCATGAGGGTTTTCGTAGTAATGGGCTTTCGCTAGCTACATGACCAAGAATCCAGATGAATTTTTGTGGGATTTGACAGAACACGACTGAGTTTCTATTATTAGTTACTTGTAATGTGTGATAATATAACAAAGAGGATCTACATGCTTTCTCCAGTCTTCTGCTGGTCTTTCTCCATAGAACTTACATACATTGCAACAAGTATGTAGGCACATTGCGTCATATTTTTCTAGGAAGCATTTATCTGAAAAACTATTGTCTTTTCCTTTTTCCAGACTGTGGTAGCTACCCCAAATGGATGCATTACCGCAACAACAAATCCTCCACCTTTGGTCTTTGATACGCCTGAAGCTTCCAACGGCTTGATAGTGACGCTCTCTACTGCAATGTCGTCTCCTACTGGGAACGATCCTGGAATTGATGGTGGTGGTGGTCAGGTTCGTCGAAACAGTAATTCTGGAACGGTGGCAGGAATGCTGCCAGCTGTGACAAAAACTAATGAGTCTAGTCTACACCAAGAAGAGGAGCATCCCATGTGTCAAGCTTACAATGAACCAAGTCACCATCGTCGCAACGATAGTCATCATTCTCATAAAACACAAGAGTTGGCTTGCACCAACTCATCTCAAACATTATTATTATCCGATTCTGACACTGTCATCCCTCCTTCTTCAACTCAACATAATGTCGCAGCTTGTTCCACTCCCTCCTCTTCTCCGGTGGATTCATCGAATAGCAAAACATGTAGTACTATCGGAGAAAACATACCAATGGAGGGAACATCGTCCTCCCCTCTTAGTTCAGAGTATCCAAGTAATGGTGATGGTGGTGAGAAGGACATTGTTTTTGCCACAGTTCAACCTCAAATGCATGCTGCTGTGTTGCCCGAGCAAAAGTCAGATATTGTTGTGCCATCTACCACACAGACTGATTGAGTTGACATTTTTTAGCTATCTCATTTCAATTGAGAATTAAAAACATTATTTTGCTTGTTTAAGCAAGCCAGATAGATTTATGTGTGTATTTGTTAAACAGAGGATTAACTAAGTTATTATACATCTGTATTATCGTGGATGTTTATGGGTAGGTAATTAGATTGACCCTCACAATGAAAAATAATTTTTGGTCTCATGTTAAATCTCTTATTAATCATGTTTATTATCTACAAAAGCTGGTAATCTCAGCTAATTGAGAGAGTGGTCTGGACACGCGGATCTTTGTATTTAAGCAAACAGCGGCGCTTGTAATGTCTTTAATGATAATATGTCTATGTCTATATATACTATACCGGTAGTATAGTGTTATTTGTTTGATTATGTCTTAAACTACATTTTTGGCACTTACTCCTTTGAATGTGTGATAACATGGCATCCCAACTTAAGTACTTTGTTGTTGTTATTCTTCCTCCATGTGTTTTGCTATCATGTCAAAATCAGCCATTTTTCTTAATTGACACATGTCAACAATGTATGCATTCATCCAAAATATATGGATAAGTTTCCATGTGTGTTTTCATGTGTCGCAATCGCAATAACTCCCTGTCAGAAAAAAATTAATGCGTACGTCCAATGTTTGTGTTTGCGCCACACATGTCTACTTTGTATTCGGTAATACTTTCCAGTTTTTTTCTATTATTATTAACAAGAAGGTCACCAAGGATCAATACAGACATGAGTTGATACTTTGACATTAAACATCGTCTTCATGTCATGTGCTTTGGGTTTTTTTTCTTTTTCTGTGAACTGTTGTCAAAAGATTTTAAGGAAGGACACATTAAATTTCGTTGTAAGTATGCAAACAAATTTGGAAATGTTTCTGAAAGTATGCATTCTCAACATATACACAAATACAGTTAAAATACTTATCTTTACTTAGGAATTTGTAAACAAGATACGAACATTTTTGAAGGCCATGGCCCATTCTCGTCTCATCTCCCATTAAATTTGTCTTAACAAATAAAATGCCGTTTCTTATTTTAAAAAATTGGTGGTATATGAAGAAATGAAAATAAGTGAACATTTTTGTTAACTTTTCTTTACGTTGTCACTTTAACTCATATTGTTTTTTGTACTGATTAACTTTCCCCCAGTAATTATGAATCAGTCTTTTACAAGTGATCGGATTATGTACTTGACACAAAATGGACTGGGCAAGGTACTGATAAAAATCTTCTTAGGTATTACGTAACTTGCTATATTATGTATTACTAATTATATGAGTAAGTTATATTATGTGATCACACTTAAAAATGCATGTAAAGCTAAGAAAAATGGAGAGTAATACAGTTCTGATTTATACTAGTTTTTTGTACTTGTTCGTTGTATTACTATACAAAAAATTTAATCGTGTGTAAACCTAAATACTAGTAAATAATGAATCTCAGGCCAGTAATAGTTCAATTTCATGATGTGTATGCTTAAAAGATGTTCAACACAACAGTTGTAAAAATTTATGATGAATGTGGGTGGATTTAATATATATTTTGTTACATTTTGGAGTATGCATGTATTATGTATATATGTTAGTGCTGTATTGTTATAATATTACATTATATCATGTTTACTGCAATATTGATTAACTACGTAAAAAAATATTACAGGAAATGATGAAGGAACCATAGTGTTTTATTTTCTGTAACTGCTCAATATGAGGTTGTCCAGCGTCTCTGTAGGAACTTTGCAAACGTTCAGTATGATTCCACGGCGGTGATAATTTAATGGAATTTTTGGTCATGTTAATCAATCCAGTATCAATCTCAGACAGTAATCAGTTCTGCTTGTGTCAATGCATGAATTAATTATAAATAAATAGTATCGCGCATCGTTGGTGAAATTTGCTATGGAAGGAAAACAAATATTTAATAATGCCCCTTGCTCCCACGAAAAATCTATAAAAATAAATCTACGCTCATTGGTGGCAGCAAGATTAAGATTAATTTAATCGTACGATTGTATTTAGTGTNAATATTTAATAATGCCCCTTGCTCCCACGAAAAATCTATAAAAATAAATCTACGCTCATTGGTGGCAGCAAGATTAAGATTAATTTAATCGTACGATTGTATTTAGTGTATTTAATCGCAGCTTATCACCTCTCATGTGTCATAGCAAATTGTTGCATAATTTAATGTACTTTAGTATAGAAGTACTATCACAATAGGTGCGTCTTTGTAGCTTTATTGTATGTAAAGTAAATAGTTTTTCAGATGGAGCAAAAATGTTTCTTCACTAACGTCCATTTACAAATCTTCATATTGAAAATATACAAGAAATATTTGCTGAATATGTGTATATAATATATATTTGTCAAAACCTAATACATTTATCGGGACGCAAAAAATGTTCAGAATTTTCTATTTTACAAACTGAATCCCTAATAGGAAGTTTTAAATGGGAAAATTTTTTGTAGAAAATATGCTGTAAACTCGTACGACAAATTGTGATGTAGAATGTATGAATGTCAGTAGAATGTATATAATAAAACTCGACAAACGTAAAAATTTACTAACTACAATTTACAACGTGAGCGTAACTGTGCGACCTTAACCGATGCATGCGATGTTATGCGTAAATTTGATTTTGATAAGGGTTTCATCAGCACAAACCATTAATTGTTGCATACCATGTTGTCATTCGAATAAAAATTGACCTGAGACATTTCCTTATCTCGGTTATGGTTGATCAATCTGAAGACCTAAATCTACTTGATTGAATATCCCATCATCGGTTTTCACAAGTTATTAAAAGGAAATTCAGAAATGACATGCTCACGTTGTAATAATGCAGGTCATAGTATTAATTTTATACAGTGTATCGGATAAACTCAGCAGTGATCTAGTTTTAATTGGAAAATTCCGCTAGTTAAGTTAAGCTTATGCTATATTGTAATAGCCATACAAAAATAAGAAAGCGTGTGATAATTCCTATATTGGAAGGTTAAATGAAAAACTGTGAATTCACTCTGAAACAAAACATCACAAAATGCAAATAAAAAGTTTGTGTATATGCAACTCGTCGTACCGTCGTTTGTAAATCTCTCTAGATAAAATCTATTAAAATAATATTTAATGTAATGTATGTATATGCATACCAATAATGTGCTGCTAAAACAGATTCAACATGCCCACTTTGTAACAATCAAAACCTACTTATAAAATATACTATGATTCAGCATGTTATATATTATGTTTTGGATTTTTTGGTCATCTCCAACTTGTCTGTTTTGGAGAGGTCTTGATTTCATTTGGTGCTGTGACGATCTCAGGCTGTTCCGAGATGCAGTTGTAATTATATTAAACGGATTATATTGTAATTAATGATAAGCATTTGATGAAAGTGAGATTGTGACGTGAAGTCTTTATATGTCAATGAAAATAAAAAACTAAAATATATTATCGTACATGAAAACATTTTTCATAATGATAATTGATAATTTAATGAGAGATGAGTTCTCGGGCATATTTGACAATTTCCTATACAAAACGAGAACTTATTTTAAGGGAACCTTTTTGAAGTCTTGTTCATCTTCCGGGGGTATCCAAATACATTTGACTTATTGCAATAACTGCATTTGCGAATATACCTTACTGTATCGATTGAGAACATGATTAATATCCATAGATACATGATGCTTGTGCTGTAGTGATTCTCCATCTCGATGACGATCGTAATTTGAATATCATAAATGCTGGACCGAAAAAAATGGATAATTTTTGGAAAGAAATTGGTTATATACACATTATGAGTATGAGCTTTTCGGCATAGACATGACAATTAAGTACATATCATGTATTTGACGAATTACATATAAATAAAAACTTTAATGATTGATGATTTCCCCAAAATAACATTTACATATATGATAATAGATATCTCCATCTTTCACGTATATGCATTTGTATCAATTTGAGGTAATTGAGTATACTCCTGTCTGTGATTTCATCATAAGTGGTCAGAACTTGTGGGAATGGCTTCAGAGACAAAATATATTATCGTGTTTGGCAAGTATTGAATATTTCCATTAAAAATTACTCGCTTTTTAGTAGATATTTTTTGCCACAATTTCTCTATTCACATACGTATAACAAATTTGACAACAAAAATGTCTACTTCCGTAATACACTTTTTACATAAATCCACTCCTACAAACAAGCATTTAAAAACTGTAATATAATTTAAATCCCTTGCATAAAAATGCTGGACAACGAATTCAATAAATACAGGCGTTTCCCCCAATAAAACGAAAACATGTTTAATAAATAATTTATAAATTAATCTATCTCTCATCCCCCACATCCTATAAATAAAAACCAATGTACACTTTTGTGCATAAATTACGAAAGAAAATGTGTGAAAAATTATACAGAAAAGAAAAAAAATCTACAAGTATTATCTTCTGCTTTTGCTTACTGACAACTCAAGTCCCGCAACCGTATAAAAATAATAATTTTTTACAAAAATACCTGTCAGAATTCAATGCACATTAAATACTCGCTCATACGGAAGAAATTAAATAGAAACCCTGTAAAGTACTAAAACACTTTTATAAATGTCTCGCCCAGCGTTATACGAATTAGTTCTTGTTAACCGTTGTTGTTCCAGGGAACAGCCTTGCAATCAAACTTTTCAAATGCTGTTGATTTCTCGTTGAAGGACTAGGTTCACTCTTGGTTGAGCCGGAAGCAGGAGAAAAGTTAAATAAGCTTGATGGCATAGATTTGGAAGATCCTGTTTGTTGACTGGCACTTGGATTAAGTAAGGCAGCAAGAAAGTTATTACTGTTATCATTGCTATTTGCACTAGAAGAAGAAGAGAATCGGGATGGTGACGCTGAGTTTCGAGAAAGTCCAGGCATTAAGTTCAGAAAAAGATTGGAAAAGCTGTTAGCGTTATTATTGTTATTGCTGGTAGCTGTGGCGCTATCGTCTGATGAAGATCCGACAGAAAATGGATTATTATCTGAGTTGCTGTTGGCGTTTCGAGCAAACTGCTCTACAAGTCCTTGGACGACTCCATTACTGAATGTGGTTAGCAAACTGGCAGGGTTCAGTTCATCTAGAGAGTTTGGCTGGGCTCCGCTAAGTCCAAAGTTATTACTTCGGCTGGAAGGCTGCGGCGAGGTGAAGTATCGGGTGGGTCGATTCTGCTTGGATTGGATTTTTTGTCAGTAGTTAGTGCGCGGAATACAAGGTGTGATTGGAAAAAGAGGAAAAATAAATAAATAAAAATTCTTAGTAAAAATTACACAGATGGCTACATGACAAAGAGTTAAAGTTAACTATGTAAAAAGTATTTTGACTTTAGTAGATTTCATTGGACCAAGTCTGCGCAGAATACAAAGCATTTGGGAAGCAGAGAATTAGAATAAGGGATATGTGTCTACAAAGATACAACCTATCCCCAGATTATTTAGCCTCCGCGTATTGTTAAAAGTTCATTTAGTAACAATCTGAATTGTTGTATTTACAAATCGGAAACCAAAACTAAGCCAAACACGTATATAATTTGTCCCTTCAGCCAAAAACATTCAAACATACACCATGTTATCATTATTTCATGCATGCGTAAACACAATTCATAAACCGCTATTCATTTTTTAAACATAATATTTTTTATTTGCAGCCAAAGTAATTCAAAATAAATTTTTTGTCAAATCACTTCGGTTTTCGAAGAAAAAAAACTGTTAAAAAGTCTTTAAACTTACATGCTAACGTTCTTTATACATGTTTATACAACGTAACACAAAACTACGTATGTGTAGGTACACTAATATAATCATAGGATTTGTAACTTATATTACAAAAATGGTGTGATTGTTATTATGAATAGATACTTAAGCTATACGCACAAGTACAGGCATTTAATCAACGCGCAAAATTACTTACGAACCGAATTCAATGTAAAATGTAAAAGTGTTTCATGATCGACTGTATACATGTAATTGTTTTTTAATGTGTTCTTTATTTAATCTTCTTACATTTACACACAAAAAAGGCTAATTGTCTTCCCCCAAAAACCTTTTGCCGTTAAAAAAACGTAGAAAGACAAAAGAGGAGTTTTTTAAAGTAACAATTAATTAACCAAACAAGCAGAAAGCTCACTGCAACGCATTAAAATATTTATTAAGTAAAATGTCTACAAATTTTAACTGTTTCTACTATAATATGAAACATAATAACCGTGAAACCGTCGTCAGTTCTGTCGGCATTGCCGGAACTACCAAAAAATACATGGACAATTACCAAACCCATTCATCTTCTTTTGTTTTTTGCATTATCATATCATACATTACCACCAGTCGAGATAACCACATCCAGGAAATATAAAAATTTCCAATCATCTACCAAAGTACAGTAAAACATATACACGTTATATATTTTACATGGCTACAAACGAACAACGACGCGGTTCTACTTTACTTCGCAAATACAAAAGAGAATCCCTTGCAAACCAATTTCCTACATTTTACAATTTAAGCTTTTCAAAGTCAACTTAGGTAATTCACATGCGCAACAAATAGGAAAAATGTACATAATTTTCATGAATCACTTGTTTTTACATAAAAAGTCACAAAAC
>JAHZNG010001185.1:0-10378 GCA_027744375.1 Orchesellides sinensis | reverse complement strand
TCATTCGACCATAGCAGTTTGTTCCCATATGCAGACAAATCTTTTTGACATGCCCTTCTTCTGAAAACAACGTGCATATTTAGCCAGTTAAATATGTAAGCACAAATATCATTTGACATATTTTGCTTGTGCTATTTTAAAAACTCTTACTTCACTTAGCTTTTATGACGCTTAAAATTTTATATGCATTTTGAAAATCTGAAATGCTAAGCAATTAGAGTTTATGCATTAAAAGTATATTATTTTTTAGGTTCAAAATTAAGTTTTCTTTCAATTTAATATCAGTTATTTGTTTTCATAGTAAATCCAACAAATCTTATAAGATCGAGAGACATTAGAGGGTATTTTAGTAGAAAGAGATATAACCTTATATAACTGATTTCGGTGGCACAAACTATTAACAAACTAAAGGATCATGAGCATTAATTATTTTACAGAAAATAAAAAGGTTTAAACTCGCAATATTCTATACATAAGCATTTATCACATTCAAGGCTTATTTTCTTTGCTCAGCAGTTTATTTGTGCAAACTGGCGACAAAATCAATGCTTAGTCCCACAACGGGTAAGTTAGTGAAAAGTACAAAGAACGAATTTTTCATAGGGTTTCCCTGCACAAAGCAAAGCGTATTAAATTATAGTTTAAACATGGGATAGGAAATCATAATCATCGAATAGAATAATAGAATAGCCACCTTTATCAGTAGTAATAACGCTTAGGGTTGTGTTTGTTGTGACATTTTTTCCAACATTTTCAATAGAAGTTGAGGCTTTACACTTTGATTTTTGAAAAGCAGAAAACAAAATAGCATAGAAGACTATATGACATGCATTTTTAAATACAATATGGAACCAAGGTATGCTTGGTAAATAACAACAAAGGACAGTCCTTCCCTTTTTCCACGCAATCTTTTAGATTTCTTTGTCCCTGCGTGTCTCGTTAAATTATCAGCCACAGTTTCTACGAATTAGAATTTACCAACCTCCGAGGGCAAAAACCTCAGATCCACTCTTCGAGAACACGACAATTACGTATAGGCTTTATAAAAAAGAGAAGAAAAAAATCCACATCAAGGGACAGACAGATGTAATGATAATTGCAGTTGTGGGGACAATATTGGGGTTGTAAAGAATAGGTAGTTGTATTGCACTGGTTCCCACCCGTTTCGTATCTGATGATGTGTAAACTGCTTTTGCTTCTAAAGAAAGTTCTCTGTGAAGCTGCAACTGCAGGAAACTTAAGCTTTGAATCTTATACCATCTCTTATTACAACTTTATTGTCGACGACGGTTTCTAGTTTGACAGATCAATTATACCTACACGCTTTACATTTTTTACTACTTGAAGTTGTCGTCTTGTTTCCTATCAATCCCTGGCTTTAAAGATGTTTTCAAACATACTTAGTGTTACATAATAATGGGTGTAGGGATATGTACAAGGCTGATTGTATGTAAAATGATATTAGGCCATTACCAAGTATAACTCTTTATATGGGCTATTATTTCTACAAAATGTGCTGCATTAAAAGAGATTAAATGACATGTAATATCAGAAAAATCTCTGAATTCCATTTTGGAAATGCACGTATGTATAAATATACTACTGTAAATAAAATTCCTTTGCAGTGAAGTGAATGATGCAGAAACAAAACAAAATGAACAAAATTATTTGAATTTTACAACCAACTAAACCATGAGCTTAAATTGCTTAGGTAAAAATGCAATTTGTCGACATGTTTATAGTCCACGTGTTTCTCATTTCTCATGGTTGTATTTCATACATTTCATCCTTACTTCATCTATCTCATAGTCTACCGAAATTTGCTAAATGCCTTGAGAACACCATTAATAGCACGAAAAATGAACTTTTACGATTTGTAGCCTTTTTAAATCAGTTTGTGGATATTTGCATGTAAGTTTTTGAGTAGTCGATTTAGTTCTAACTAATAGTTTGGATCTTTTGAAAATCCTACTTTATTTGCTAAGGAAGCATAAAAATTGGCGTTTCTTTCTATTATGTCATGTTATGTTGCTAAAGGGATATCACTTACTATCTATAAAAACCCTCTTCGTTTCATAGGACATAAATACAGACCATGTTTGATACATCTGAAAATAAACGTAACTATATTTGTCCGTTATCCCTTAACTATTAATAAAATATGGAGATCTAAGTGTTAATTGTTTGTACTAAGATTTATATAACAAGAGCGCAAGGTACATACTCCAGAACGAAACCTCCCATTATACCAAGATGATGCATAGGAAAAGCATTTTTATGACTTTTGAAACCACAATCTTTATTACATTGAAAGTAGCATGAAGTACTTTAACAGCTTACACTCAACTAATTCAAGACGCTTATATATGCAATGAAGCAGCCTTGTAGTTACATTTTTATTCAACCAAGCTGATGACAAGACGAAATGCAGTCCAAGGCTGACAAAGAAGCACCATAAAAAACCAAAGGGATTTTTTATTGGATAAGCCTGTGAGACTGTTCATAAGATGTGTTGTTGCCGTGTGAGGTAAATTTTATGAAGAAAATGTAATAATATACAAAGCTAACAAAACAAGCACCGGGCGATGATAGAATAAGGTACCTTTGAGACATGGAACTAAAGAAAGCTGGCTTTACTCTTTTTTCACTTCAAGATACTAAAAACTAATTTGCAGGCTATGATGTTGATAACTTTATTGAAATGTTTGGTAAATTAAGCTTTTTACTATGTAATCAGTTGAGACTGTTAAAATAAGAAAAAACTGGTGTGAAACACTGTTCGTAGACCTCACTTCTAGGATGGCTTGCCTTTTTTAAAGTGAAACTGTGGGAACGTCTTTGTTATTCCTGGACCCTAAACTTTGTTCTATAATTTGGTATATTTGAATTAGATGTTGATGTCATCTTTTTTAAACAGAAAACATGCGATAGAGGTTTTGGTTTCGTTTAGATTAACAGTCAACAGTTGTACTTGTTATAAAAAGATTTCATGGTTGACAGTCATATACGGAGTATTAAGATACGAGGAGTTCTTAATGCAGTCAGTAGTTTCCGTCATGCAAGAACTTGTTGATGTCGCATGGACGCGAATGTGAATAATTTAAAGTTTTCTATACACTATCCTACTAAATACTTAACTAGTCGCCAAACTTACTTCAATGCTAAAATGTGCGTATGGTTATTTTTATATTATATAATTATATATAAATACATAGGGGTTTACAGCAAATTTCTAAGAAACATTCGAGTTGAAAAGGAAGAGTGAGTCATTTTTTTTGAAAAATGCGTGCGTATTATTGTAGCCAGCAACACTACATCAAAGAATACCAAGACCATAGTGCCTTTTCCAGTATGTTTTCATTCAGCTTAAAAAACGTCCAAACTAGAATGTGAAAAGTACATCTAAAAAGTTTGTTTATATGCAATATTTTCCAAGACGAAAGATTAGAATGAGGGTCTGATGGTTCTCTGTATCTTGTGTGTGTGCTCTTTCTGATACTGAAAAGAGAGAGAGAGAGAGAGGGGACACAATATTAAATAAGTTGGTGTGTGTGTGTGGAAAAACCAGGCAAGGAAAGAGCAAGATAAAATTTAAGCGTTTTCCATCCCTTGTTTACTGAAGACGTCAAATATTCATGAAACCTTAACAGCCTTTCATATATTCATGTCATTCCTTTGTGAATGCAGGTAAATTGTTCAGCATATAAAAGTGCGATAGGAATGAACCATGAACCCTGCTTTTCCTTATGACTCCGCGTGTATAGTATTTTAGTGTCAGAGTACAAAAGATTACTTGGCGACCAAGTGCGTGTATTTGGAGTCTTAAGCGTTTACTAAAGTATCTACACTACTATCGCCATAGCTATATCTAATACAAAATGGTGACAAACAAGTAGAAAAAAGTAAAAAGGAAGAAGCCTGTGACTGATTGAGCTGTTTTTTATCCAGTGTATGAAATTATTAGTCTGCCACTAGCTTGTATATTCCATCCTATTCCAGTGAAGATTGACTACGATTTCTCACGCGTGCATGGTTATGACAACTGAGAAATAAGTGGCTCCTTTTCAAGGCACTTTTTTCTACCTGTTGTTGAAAATGAAAATTGAGTCATAAAAAATCAGCTCAACTACTTTCACAATTTGCATTCATTTTAAAATTAGAGGAATTGTTGTAAAGTCCAAATTATCCCACACTTGAAACTGGAATCTCTGTAAAGATGATGTGTTTGCCTTGAAAAGTTAAACTAATCAAGGAAATTCGTGGAAGCAAAGCAATAAATTGGAGTGTAATATATCAAGTATAAGTTTTGATATTGTACTTAATGAGTTTAAAATTAAATCGAAAACTAGACTGGGGAAAATAATACTTTATGTAAAAATTGGAGCCTAATATCATGCACGAATTGGTATTTACGTTTATTTTATGAAAGTTTAAATCCTACCAGGTAAAACCTTGCATATAATCTACATGGATGATCTCAGCATCATCATCGAACTTGTGGCAATAATAATACAATAATAACAGCACTATTGGCGTACCAGCAAGAGAGGAGTGTATGAGATGTCAGACAAAGAGCAATCTCAATTCTTGATTTCTACGGACTAGAATGCATGTGGCATGTAAGATGACTGAAGAGATAAAGAGTCGAAGAAATAGATTGGAAAATGAAAAAGTAGGGGAGCTAAACACACAGCTTATGCATTGGACATGGTATTAAGATGCATCTAAAAAAAGTAAAACAACGTGATGCTTTATAAATGTAGCTTACATCAGTTTAATATTTTTATGCTGTACAGTACACAACAATTCAATCAACTTCAATCATTCATATTTATCAAAAATGACTCAGTTTTTTTATGTTATCACTGAATTAACTGTGAGTGCAACGCATTGTCTTTTGGTATACAATCCTATACAATCTCAATGTGACTGCTTGCTCACGCAACTAAACAGCAGTGCGATAAAATACAGAATTGAAAGAGTGAATAATATTCATAAAGTTGAAATGAGCTTCAGAGAAAAGTATAGTTTGATAATTTGATGAGATGAGAAAATCGATTTTTGTTTGCGAAACATTTGAAGTAGAATCATAAAATTGGTCATGAAATGTTCTTAGAGTACAATATTCACGTATATATGTATGTAATATACATACGTAAGCTACTCTCAGTATTCAATTGTTGAATGTGAATGAGGAGCTGTTTAGTCGATGAAACTTATCGTCATTTGCTTGCTTGCTTTGTTTTTTAGTTATGTTAAAAATACTTTTACGCCCATTTTAAACAAAATGAAATATCTGAGTTGATTCATATTATGCATTACACTTGAAAAGAAGAATACGTAGAACGGAACATAATACAAATTTTCCTGCACAAGCAAAATTTCAAATTACTGCTTACATTTGATTGAAATATTCTATTGAAATCATCAATGTACACGAGGTTGCCAGTTGCAACTAAAAATTTAAAAATCCTAAACTCTGAACTCTGCGTGATACTTCCTTTTTATGTTCATAAATATTATTATTTTAAAATCGATATAGCGATGTTCTAGGACCAACATGTAATATGTAATTCGGGTGGTCTAATTGACTAATAATTTCTGTTGAAGAAAACGAATATATTTTAAATTGGGACATAAACTCTCAAGTAACAAACTGGATAGTTCTAATGTAATGAGCTGAAGCAAACTGAAGGTTTACTTGTAAACAGTACAAGTTTCAAGGCTCGTTTTTTGACCAGTTCACAATAATCATTTGCTCAGCAGAACATTCAACATTGCAGATAATTTAAAAGTATATACCTTTGCGTTGACTCAAACTGTGACTTGGTTATAAAAAGACAAGATAGCATGCTGTAACATTGGTTACAATCATGAAAAAGAAAGAGGCACGGAGATAGCTAATAATCGTGCAACCTGTTGTGGCTCAACAAAGAGTACAAAAAAAGTTGAGTGAGTAAGCACAAGTTCGGAAAACTCTTTTGGTTCTTACAACCACAAAATAGAATATATTTCAGTCATTAGGATAACAATAGAAAACTAAGGCAGTTTGGCATTTTGATTCACTTAATGTGTTTGGAACTGAGGGGTTTTGTTCAAGGAAAAGAATTAAATAAAGCCGTTCTTGTTTCAAATAATACTCTTTTCAGTTCATTCGAAACGCTAAAGAACAATAGAAGTAAAAAGAACAAGTAACAGAGCAGAGAGGTACAAAGACAGCATTGCAAGGTTTGTACGGATGCGAAGGTGAAGGGGTATACTTTTTTTTAATGACAAGAGATTTCACTCTACTGGAAATTGTGCTTTTCAAAGCTCTATTCCATGAAATGTTCAACTGTGGGGCATCTATTCTGTCGCTGACTCAGAAAATTTCTATTCATGTGATGTGATGATCAGGTTCGGCTTGACTCAGTGAATTTTTCGACTGTGTGCCTTCACGACAGATTTCATGTACACGGTATTGGTACGGTATGTGTTTGGTGTAATGGTTTATTATGCATTTACTACAGTCAAAAAGTGATACTTTGCTTGTCCAGCTGAATTTTCATGACGCTTCCAGCTATACTTCTAAAGTAGTAATCTCACCCATCATTGATTTAGTTTCTGCTTGTTCCACATCTTGGAACAAATGTGTCCAGCAAGAGTCCTTTATGAGTCGAATAGCCCATCCGGCTTTACGTGCATTAAATCAACTTGAGAATCCACCAGCCCCTGAAGCAACGTCACAGTTTTTCACTCTGCGTTTCACATTTGATACATAGGTACACGCGTTGCTGGATAACAGCACATAATGTCGTTGTAACTAAC
Organism: Orchesellides sinensis; assembly: GCA_027744375.1. Taxonomy (NCBI): domain Eukaryota; kingdom Metazoa; phylum Arthropoda; class Collembola; order Entomobryomorpha; family Orchesellidae; genus Orchesellides; species Orchesellides sinensis. Next base: position 3,571 of record JAHZNG010001185.1, on the reverse strand, counting down.
ATACAACATGCTTACAGAAGAGAACATAACGATGTTCATAAATGCCATGCATTTGTTCTCTTACATATACTCAGTCAGTATGTATATTTGTTAGACTTCATGACGTGAAAGCTGAATTTTGGCTACTGGTCCGTCATTAGAGCGATATCGCTTAATCATTCTTAGTGGTCTAGCGTTGCCCCAGGAGATATTATGTACATTAAGTCCACCAATAATATCAAGTTATACCAGTATTACTAAAATATATGAAGCGTACATGAATATAAGGGTAAAACCAACCAACATTTTTAAATAGTAAATGTATTTACATGTAGATGAGTTAAATAATTATATCAAATGTTCTATTCTCTGTACAGGTATTCAGACTTTATATCGTAATATAATATTAGGAATGCATTAACAACTCTAAAGAACAAAAATGAATCGCCCCATTTCTTAAATTCGTCAAAGTCATCATGACCATTACTGTTTTTCCGGATTTCATAAGTCATTGCTTCAGTTTGGAACCAAGATGCATATCGTATTTTGCGCTTCTTGAATTTCTCAATTCGTTCCAGTGGACCAATCCAATATACTTTCCTGCAGGTGGTAAAAGGAACTGGATGATACAATTCACTTGCTGGTCATTTCTTCATTTTAATAATAATATAGCCACTGGAGATGAGCTAGCACCAGAAAGCAACCTGTATTGCGTTTTTCAGCCAAAGTCTCATACACCCAAGAGTTTAAAAGGGTTTGGTGAAGTTTTAAAGCAACACAATCATTTGTACAATTGTTTACTGGAGTGACAGGGCGTTGCAGTAACGATATAGGTTTGCAAGCCATCATAATATAATGTATGTTCATATTTATGTTGTATGGGCTCATTGGAACGACTTCAGTAATGATTGTCTGCGAAGGGGTATATTATTTGTATACACATACACTCATACATGCATTATATGTATTTTTTTCTTAATTGAGCCTTGAGGTATAGTAAGAACTTATTTACGCACTTTGTATACTTTAAGGTTACGTATTAAGTTATCTGGCTTAAAAATGTATTATACGAAGAAGATGGGGGAAAGCATTGTACAATCATCAATAACCCTTAATAGCATGCGTTTTACCCCATGGTCATGCTGTTCAACCTGACACATTATTTCAGGTGGTAGCAGCAGTAACAGTAGTGGTGATGGACGGTGTGTGTAGCAAATAATGCTGAGTTTGAATCTCGATGATGACTGTTTCTTGGACCGCATGCTACTCCCGTTTTCAGTTATCAAAAGCAGTGGAAGAAATACAAGGATGAATCGAAACATGCACAAGGGGAGCTTATGGAAGCTAAGTAATAAATTATGATCTCTATAAAAAATTCTTTCGTCACTATTCAAACAAGTCTTCAAAAAAGAAACCCTTCTTGCACAGAAGTGTTTATACAAAAAATGCTTGGCTGGTTACTAGTTCAAAGTAACACATACAACTTGTGTAAAGAAGTATTTACAGGCTAAATTCATGGTACATTATATTATCTTTTGAAACCAATGAGTAAAATTTTACTCGAAGACTGAAGGGAGTCTAACAATCAAGGACCATAGATAATGCTGTATAGAAACTTTGTTAAAAATATTATAGTTCTTATGGTTTTTCACTATCGATCCCTTAATTATTAGTATGTATCGACCTGGATCATACAAAAAACCGAGTAAATATATTTTCTATACATACATGTATTTTTGCTATTAGAAGAGAAAAGGAAAATTACCATATGAAATTACTAGCTACACACCTAAGTCATTATGTACAAGCATTGGAGTTTGGAATTGAATGTACTCTCACCGCCCCTTCTATGCTCTACCTGTCTGTAATGATGATTTAATTTAAAAGTAATTTGATATTAGTTCAAGAAATCTCCAAGGGTATGGAGAAGGTGCACATGCCTGTAATTGTATACATGAGCTTCCATTTGCATACTAGATACACACATTCGTACTTGTACTTGTGCATAATTATGGGCACGTATTTTACTTTTGACTTCTGTTATCAAGTTTAGGTTTATCCGTATCATGATAAAAAAGGGTGGAAGTCATGGAGGACTTGCTTTTCAGTTTTATGTAGCTAGTTGCTAGTACAAATAGTTTTCTAATCGAAACACATCAAATCAAATAAATATGTATATATATTGATCGACAAAAGAAGAAATGCACGACCATTGAGCTTATTAAATACCAATTACATTTTAAGCCTGTTTATAAGAGTATTGGAGTTTTACAAAAAAAAATGTGACGATAAGGGCAGCGAGTTCATTNATAGTTTTCTAATCGAAACACATCAAATCAAATAAATATGTATATATATTGATCGACAAAAGAAGAAATGCACGACCATTGAGCTTATTAAATACCAATTACATTTTAAGCCTGTTTATAAGAGTATTGGAGTTTTACAAAAAAAAATGTGACGATAAGGGCAGCGAGTTCATTGAAAAATACGTACATTCGGTAACCTTTTGATGCTTCGTCTTCGTTGAGAATGAAAAAACTATATTTAAAATGGCAAAAAAAATATTTATGTCCAATACTGGATTTGAAAAAGTATTATTAATTATAAAATGTAAAAATTATCGTTGAAAGCTACTAATTGAATGGGAGTCTTATCGAATTCCCTCTACTTTATACCGTTACCACTTCTTTAATAGCTCACAGAAATGACAAGTCGAAGCAACATTCAAAACCCATGCAAGTGGAAACAACTATGTCAGACAAAAAATACATTATTTGAAAAAGTATTATTAATTATAAAATGTAAAAAATATCTTTTTAGGTGAATTATTTGAAACCAAAACCTACTCGTTGAATGGGAGTCTTATCAAATTCACACTACTTTATACCGTTACCACTTCTTTAATAGCTCACAGAAATGACAAGTCGAAGCAACATTCAAAACCCATGCAAGTGGAAACAACTAAGTCAGACAAAAAATACATTATTAGAGCATTCTAGTGTCATAAAACTGAACTACTGTACGCTGCGAACAACAAATTAAAGAATTTTTAGAATTGACTTTGAAAATTTTTACATAACCGGGGTTGTGATCTAATTGTTTCGGGTATACTCTTATTTGTAGTTTAACAAATAAATTAAATTTTAACCAGTATTCAGTCTACGAAATGAAGTTTAAGTTGTAAGCGACTTACAGATTTTTATGCGAATCTCATTATATTTAACCAGACAAGACAAAGTAGGTAGTTCCGTTGTACGAATTTACAAAGTAAATAGAACATTACAGTTGCTTTGATTCAAGTTTGACCTCTCGCCGAAAAGTTTTGATCATAGTGGCCCTGAGTTACTTAATGAAGGGTGTAAATTAGTTAGCCAGTATGGTAAGGGAGTTGGCCAGTAATTTTTTATTTCTTGGCCAGGACGATTTTCTTAGCGAAATTCATGACTTAGACAGGACTGATGATTGGTAAAAACTTTCAAGGGGTCTTTCACCTGTATATTTTTTACTGTTATACAAGTTGCTAGGATTATCATAGTCTTAAATGTAATGAAGTATTTCATTCCAAACATCTCTCATGCAAATTATTCGT
>JAHZNG010001184.1:0-18140 GCA_027744375.1 Orchesellides sinensis | reverse complement strand
CTTATGTATATATTCAGTATTGAATTCTTAACCCTACAATATAACTAATGTAAATTGATACACGTAAAGATTTGTTTTTTGAGATGTAAATCTCTGCAAGCCTTGCTTACACACTGTTCCTATCCTATTATTATTATGTAATAATATATAACACTTTTTATATTTAAACACTGATACATCTAAAACGCTCATGAGATATGATTTTAGTCAAACATAAATTTTTACACTCAAACTTAATTAACCTTATTTAAATAAACATAATTTTGATTCAACATAATATTGCACTCACGATGAAACATTTATGATTTAGCGTTTTTCTCAATCGCTCCCACACTATATTTTTACTAAATTACTTATACTATAAATTTGAGTGTTGAGACCACCATAAAGACTTGTCCCTTTGAAACTATATAAATAAAAATAAATGTAATATCCAAATTCGGTTGATTAAAAAATTTTAGTCGATCAACCGAATCCGGTAATATTAGAACTGTGAAAGTCATATTCTTAGACACCTAACAGAAATATAAGCAATAATAAAAAAGTACCTAACAGAAAATCTAAAATGTTGGTAAAAAGCACAAAGTACAAATCCTTGATGTATTCATAAACATCCCTCATACAGCATAATATAGGTTGCATGTTGCATTAGACATTTAACTGAAAATAAAGCGAGTTACAAAAATCAGGAAATTTTGCATATTATATTAAACCTAAACCCCAAACATTGTTTGGTACTCTTCATAAACTACAAACACTAAGATTTGTTTGCCTTTTTGACCTCACCTCTGTACTGGTCCACAAAAGCAAAATGAGATATAAAAAACTGGCCATGCATTTTAAACGTAAATGAACGATTGGAATGCACTGATTGTAAATTTGTAAGTAAAAATAGATATACTTAATTAAGCATGCATTGAAAAAAACTAAAGGTAGGATCTGATTCCTATTTAACCTAAATACAAATAATAATCATAGAACTGATTTACTTGGGAAATAACCTTCCAAAGTACATTTTTAATTGATGAAGCAACCTTTTAAAAGTATTTGTCTCACGTTTCCCCCATTATCATGTTTGTTTTGTGCATATGAATAGCTCGTAATGTACGGTACCGTTGAAGTCAAAGCGTGAACTTAACATTGTACATACCTAGTTCTATCGAGAGAATTTAAAAAATCTATCAGTGATTTGACACACTGGGTATTAAAACAGATAAAATCCGTCCGGTCCGATAATTCAATACGATTCTATGACACATTTGAAATTATATACTGTATACCTATCATATAAGCCCATTTATTATCCTTTATAGAACTTGATACTTCTCATATCCATCCATACACTCAGCAGCAGTCCTGGCATTGGCAAAATGTTGTTGAGAGTGTGCCGCAGAGATAGCATAATGATTGGTCATCTGGGCATTATGTGCAGCAGCCGCAAACTGATGATGATGAGAACTGTTCAAGTAGTCTACAGTCATATTGGGGTAAAATGAAGTAGCAGCCGCCGCAGCCGTAGCGTAACTTGAAGGATAACATGATCCATTTTTATAGCTCGCGTAACCCATCGGACTTGTCCGTTGAACTGTGCTTCCCGGTGGATACTCGGAAATGGGAGTATGCCAAGGAAAGCTTGCCGTGGCTGATGTGATAGAACCAAAATTATGATGGTCCATTACTGAAGTCGGACTAAAATGTCCTGTTTGACTTCCATTATGTCCATTTACGATCCCATAATGCCCATGTCCGTTTCCTGTAGAAGTTGCCACTGTGGTGCCATAGCCAGTAGATAGATGACTTGGAGAGCCTTCGCCTAAAGATGAGTGTTGTGATGAGCCTGGTGGACTACTGCTTGTGGGTGATGTCGATTGTTTCTTGATGTACACACCAGTCACACCACTATTAGTTCCACCATTTCCGTATGGGCTGGAAGGGCTAAGAGGATCTTGTTGGCATGGCTCTTGCTTTATGGAGTGGAGTGGATCACCACTTCCTGGATTAGCTGAAGTGGTCAAATGACCTAGACTAGGTGCTCCTGTGTTTCCACTCCCACCACCTCCGTTGTTATTTGAAACACTGGAGGTACCATTTGGATTGTTACTGCCGCTATTTACACTGTTAGATGTACCACCAGAAACGTTGGGATTGCTTGACTGGGAATGTGTGGCCCCTGAGAGAGTTGATGAAGGGGCACCAGAAGCGCCCAGGGCACCTGGCTGAGGACTTGGGGAGCATTTGATTGACTTGGATACTCGACCACGTTTCCCTGGCGTGCCGGAGCCTCCTGTAGTCTGCTGGTGCTGAGATTGCTGACGGGCTTTTGCTCTTCTGTTCTTAAACCAGACCTAAGTAAACAAAGAATACAAAAAGACATGATTTAGTAATATGGCTTAGGTCGTGACTGGATAATAAGCAAGATTTTTTTTTCTTTTGCTTCAATCGTTAAAAAGAAATTGTGAAAGGGAAAAAACTATCATTGGCAAATAATGATTTTAAGAAAATAAACTAAACTACAAAGCTTTTTTCTTTTACTCATTCTGTAAATAAAGCATGGAAATTATCAATAAGATAGCATATAGATAGGTAATAGGGGAAAGCTTTTCAAATTTTGAAAATCCACTCATTTCATAATATGGATTCATCTAACCGTTGTCCCATGCTACTTTAAGAGAAATGCTTATGTACACATGTCATTCGTAGGTGAACATTATTGCTGATCGTTTTCATTCTTGTGAAAAATGTGATGACGGCATGATACAAACTAAAATCGAACTGTGTTGACATTTTGATAAATGAGTAAGGAATAATACGAGAAGTTAACTGAAAACTGGTTTATCACAAGCTAACGTAAAATAAGCAACATAAATTGGTGTATACACAGACTCGTCACCGCACTAATCCTTGACATACGAGAAATGGCATGATGCTTCAAAGTATCGATCAGTCTTGATTCAGTACACAAGGCAGCTTCAGTTATTTTAGAAACCGCAACAAAGTAGAAGTTGGTTGTGAGATGCGGGCACAACCTACATACATCTTCCATTGAAGCCATGTGTATACCATTCCAACCACTGTCGTAAATGAGTTTTCTATTTTGAGTTGAGGAATCTAAACTATGGATTCATATTTCTACCTAATGAGATCCATCAAACAACAACAGAAGTATGCATAATATACAAGTTTGTTAACCCAACACAGAATATTTTAACAATACCATATTTTTATTGTGGTGCCTACGATGTTGTCTCCATATTGGAATAATAGTGCATTTGTATAAGACTGCTGGAAATTTTTAATCCTTTTCGTGGATTCATAGTAATCACAAAGGATCAGTTTCGCTTGCTGAAGGCTTATTCCCATTTAATCAAACTGATATGCTTTAGTACTTACTGATATGGTAGGAAGATGTGAGAATTTCATGCTGTAATACAGAAATCCATTTGTATAAATTCACCCTACCTTTGCAATTCCCATTTTACCTTTATATACATATGATCCTTGTGAAGAACTGAATACTATTTAGAATTTTGGTAGGATGAGAATATCTGTGAAATGACTATATACCTTCCGGTAATACAAATGCCAAGTACCTTTTATGTTAATGGTAAATCTCGCCTTTTAGTTTATCCACGCCTGAAGGTTCACAACATTAAGTAAATTAACTTTCGCAATTCAATTAAGAGTATCAACACAGATGGGTCTTGGTGATATTATGCTATGCTTCCCTTCTCCTGCAGAAAATGATCATGAATAAAAGTAAGATTAACACGGCACTTTCTCGTACTAAAAGAAATAAGACAAAGCGCTACTTAGTATAACGTGAGGTATTCCAACAATAGTGAAAGAACAATGATAATATGCAATGGAAAACGTTATTTATGGGGTATTCTGAGAATGAAGATCTTCCGTATTGCTTCATTAACGGAAAATCCTAAATCATCCATAAAATGGATGCTGTTGTACATGAAGATGCATTAAAATCGATAAATGATATGGTTTTAGGGTATCCCACATATTTTTATTAATTCGAGATGATTTACAGCTTTTGTACTATCGCCCACATGGTACTCATAAATAATGAAATGGCAAGGTAAGAGAGCAACCACGGTTTGTCCATTTCTGATTACAGATCCAACTCTGTAGAATATTCTTAGATTGTAAAAGTGTTTAAATAGAATTACGATATGCGGAAGAAGGAAAAATAATAAAAACCCAATGGCACGATTTGCAATACTTCAATCGGTTATCTCTATAATGCTACCTTTCTTTAATGTATTATATGTATTGCTTCTTTTTCCCTCTGCTATCTAAAAAAAGATTCCGTCTTGCGTAATAAGAAGCAGTTCTTGAAAACTGTATCTAACACAAGCTCTATTTATTTATATGGCTTTCAAGAAGAAGAAAAAATAAAAACTTCACTGGATATGATCCAGTTCTTTTGAAAATATTTTTCGTTTTTGATCTGACATATCAAAATAGGATACGCAAAACAAGAATTTTTTTATATCCTTTCTGATCAACCAAACGTTATGAAATGGGATAGACAAAAACCACACAAGTGAAGGCTATCGCTACACATATGAAAGGATTTAATATTTTTTAAATCTAAACTTCAAATAGAAAAAAAATTGTACAGTATCTTTCTTTTCAGAACATCTACTTTTTCCAAAGCAGGACTAAAAAAACTCCTACAGAAAAATGATTCTCTCTCCCTTCTTCTTCTGGGCTTGAGTAAAAAGCAAGCGGAAAGGACATTTGGAAACGGCTTAAAATTTCTGATTCTATTTTCTATCATATTCTTTTTTGTCATCATCATGTGCGCATGCATGCTTGCATATCATATCTTTCGTTTTCTTCTCAAACCACTTTATATATATTTTATATGTACATCGGTTCTACAAATATACACAAAAGGTAAGCAGATGACATCATGAAATTGTACATGTGTACCGTATATAAACTTGCAAGTTGGAAGTACACATGAAGCCCAGGAAGAGAGAGAGAAGATCTTGTGGGAATACAACAGTTGGTCGTACTATCCATCCAGCCAGCGAAGCAAGGAAGGAAGCAAACCGAAAGGAAAAGATGAAAGGACTTAAATGAATCAGAATACAACATAGTTCTTGCATGCTTGCTTAAAGCAAGTGGAAGGAACGTGAGTTATCGAGCGAGTGACAAAAAGGATTTTTTTTTACTTTGTCTTCAAGTAAGGGAAAGTACACATAGTGCACGAATGTATGTATTATCATCATGTACATGATACTTAAAATAAGCTGTGGCTGTGACAGTTTATGTATATGTGGATTCTATAGTATCTATTAAGGACATAATAAACTTTTATCGGAATACTATACGGTAAATATCATAAAAAATCCTAGACTGTTCCAAGTTAACGCAATAAATTGAATTGTGGAAGTCTACCTTTGATGAAAATTTGGAAATTTACATGATGTATTGCATTGCAGTCAAATGGTGTGAACTAGTATAGTATCTATTAAGGACATAATAAACTTTTATCGGAACACTATACGGTACATATCATAAAAAAATCCTAGACTGTTCCAAGTTAACGCAATAAATTGAATTGTGGAAGTCTACCTTTGATGAAAATTTGGAAATTTACATGATGTATTGCATTGCAGTCAAATGGTGTGAACTAGTATGAATATATTTTGATATTTTTATAGTATCGGTTAACGCTGATTGAGTATGGTACGTATAAATACCGATTTCAGATGCTAATACATTCTTAATGAATGAGCAGGAGTGACTCTACTTGAGTTCTCTTAAGCTAAGATTTTCCCATGGCTGACGACAGATGATGAGTAAAGAAGAATGACAACAGGACAACTAATACCGATTTTGACGGGGACGAAAAGAGCTTAAAAAAGAGTTAGCTAAGATTTTCCCATGGCTGACGACAGATGATGAGTAAAGAAGAATGACAACAGGACAACTAATACCGATTTTGACGGGGACGAAAAGAGCTTAAAAAGGGTTTTAAGATGAATCAAGTATGGCACACGTAGAGACATATATTATGCGGAAGAAAATCATGATGCTAACGATTACATGAAGAGAACTGATTGTAACGATGAGAAAAACTTTTTATCCTGTCCTATATATCCTCAAAAAAGAAACTTCCTAGACTGGTGACATCAACCAAATCAGCCAGGTTGTTGAAAGCCCTAAAAATAAGTATTTCAACTCCATACATGGTACAATAGTACTCTGTGTATAAAAAATACTTGATTCAACTCTCTCAGTCCCAGAAGTATTTACAGTTCTGAGAGAATTTACTAATGCCATGTGACAACGACAGCTTGGGATCACAAATTGAAATGCTGGACTAAGAGTGACAATTACTTTTTATCCTGTCCTATATATCCTCAAAAAAGAAACTTCCTAGACTGGTGACATCAACCAAACCAAGCAGGTTGTTGAAAGCCCTAAAAATAAGTATTTCAACTCCATATATAGTGCAATAGTTTCCTGTGTATAAAAAAATACTTGATTCAACTCTCCCAGTCACAGAAGTATTTACAGTTCTGAGAGAATTTACTAATGCCATGTGACAACGACAGCTTGGGATCACAAATTGAAATGCTGGACTAAGAGTGACAATGTTTTAGTGTTTTCCCCACGTACAAGAAGAAAAGTTGATAATTCTTAAAAGTGAAGATGAGATGGTGAGATGATCATAAGAACAGACAAGATGAAAAGTAAGAGTGAGAAAAGGTAGTATTGCATTGTATTTCTATGCTATGTATATAAAGAGAAGTCAAAAACTTTTCAAGAAAGCTTACCTGGACTCGAGATTCTGGCAAGTTAATTTTCAACGCGACTTCTTCCCTCATGAAAATATCTGGAAAGAGAGCAAAGAAAAGTGGTTGAGGATTAGTAAAGGATTTAAAATATACATATAACTTTTGATTCCTGTTAACAAAATTGTTTTGTATCTTAAGGAATCTAAAGCAGATTTAAATCTTATAATGTATAGTATGCTTTATTATATACAAAGCAAATGCTAATAATATCATCATGCATCTCCAATAAAAAAACCAACAAAGCATAATATTTAACGTTTTGTTTACTTGTTGGGACCACCTATAAAATGCATATTGCACACATTTTCACAATAATTCCGCAAGTTCCCATCTAACAAAATAGTGAAAGTAGTAAAAAAGCAAAGTTGACACGACATGTGACAGTTTGATTTTTTAGTTGCCAGAAATGCTTGTTTATATTTGCTTACCGTATTCCATCCCCGTAGCAAAGCCCACTCCAGTGACAGGATCCATGGGCGAAGATGGCATTCCCATAAAGCCAAGCCCATTAATCGCTCCTGTGGGATAAGCTGACGGTTTGAGATAAGCCATTCCTGAGAGTCCAACTGGAGTGGTTCCACTTGACGAGGAGCCACGTGAAGGTGGTGGGCTCGGGAAGGAAGGGGGAAGAAAGTGGGTAGAACCCGTCGAAAATCTTGAGAAATCCAGTATGGCGGCTTTCCTGTTTACTTCACTTGTACACAAAAATCACTTCTCTCCCCTACCTCTTTTTACTCCCTCAACAAAACAACCCGAAATATAAGTAAACAATTTGTGCTTCTGCTTTTCTTCCACTTTCTTATAAGAAAATTTTATACTTCGAGAGAGAGTTTACTATAGTCTTATGTATCTTATATACTATAAGAGTCACTTGGAAATAACACTTTTTGTAACGTTAAGTTCACAGTTCACTATGATACATAAGAATGAGATGTGATATCTGAGTATTGTCCAAACAAAGTTGAGAGAGATACAATGTTTCACTTGAGTACCCAAGCTGGATCTGCTCCTGAAACTGAACTAAACTGTGGAGAAGCAAAGCTGGTACTGAACTGTAGTAAAGTGGCCACAACAAATGGTTGCCGAACCGGTTTTAACCCTTTCCCTCAAAGGTATACGTACACTTCATATACACATAATATTTATACAGAGCACACAGTAAGCGGTGCATATGATGAAACTGGTACAAGAGTAAATAAAATGTTAATGTTCACTTAAGCATTCATTCCTGTCGTTGATCTGATATTGGCTGACCAGTGGAAACGGAGACCCAACCGCAAAGCGCTTCCTTCCTTCCGTGTATTAATCAATGAATGGATTTCAAAAAGAGTATTGTTTTACAACGTCTTCTTATGTACGTTTGTCAAATGGNTGTCGTTGATCTGATATTGGCTGACCAGTGGAAACGGAGACCCAACCGCAAAGCGCTTCCTTCCTTCCGTGTATTAATCAATGAATGGATTTCAAAAAGAGTATTGTTTTACAACGTCTTCTTATGTACGTTTGTCAAATGGGGATTTTTCTGCATGAACCGTGTGAATTATTAATTTCCTGAAATCAATACAGAGACAATACCAAAAATATGAATTAGATTAGGAAGTCTCATAATTAATGTTATTTGCCCAATTTTTCCCATGATACAGCGTTTCCTCTTTGTATCATGTTCCTTCATGGGAAAGGAAACGTAGACGAATGCATATGAATACTTAAATATGGTCAAAAATGGATAAATCTTGTTTAAAAACTACCTATCTATACGTCCTTCATTCATAAATTTTCTTAGTTATACTTTGGTCTATCAGCATACTTTATCACTGGTTCATTAAGATCCAGAATAAATACAATGCCCAATTGTCTGTACTAATGCAACCGTCTATGTAATATAAAAGATATAAGTATACATGTATGAGTAGTCTACCTTATCATTATTATGAATCTCCTATTATTTTATGAATGCGTATGTAGACTAAGAGCCAAATCATTGTATAGATCTGTTAAGGTATGCTTTCAATTGAGAAAAATTTGATTTTACTCCTCAAAAACACCTATTTGTCATTAGCACTTTTATCTCGTTATTTTAGCTAATGTGCAATGCGCCATGATTCTCGCACCTTCATAGATCGCGTCTGCTGATGACAGCCAAATATGCAATACTACATGAGTGAATGAATGAAAAGAAAGATTGCCTTGTCTCTCAACAAGACTTTAGCTAATAGAGATAAAAGTAACAAGAAGTATTTATCTTTACCTGTTGTCTCTGTGTAACATCACCTTTAGCACTTTATTGTAAAACCGTGACAAAAATGCACTTTCCCACTAGAACCAACTATATATCTCTTTTCCTCCTCTCACACCCCAACAATACAAGTTGACACCACTGTTTTGTTTAAAAGTAACTTGAGACAATAATGTGTGTTATGTGTACACTCAACCAAAGCCTAAATAATAATAAGAACACAAAAGGCAGGTCTACATCAACTAAAGACAAAAAAGATTGGAGCCACAGATTTTACGAGCACATTTAATGTGCTATTTGCTCTGAAATGCGTGTGGAATCAGAAAGAAAGAGAGACCACGTCTGAGTTGTCTTGAGGCTCGTGTGAATTTGACAACAATCCAGGTTCTCCTTCCCTCTACAGCTTTATACTTTATGTAGTGCCAGAAAGGGAAAGAAATGTATATGCATAAGTGAAGTGTATATATAAGTGTAAGAAGATGCACACGTAAATGCACGTAACCTTTATTGTACTTTTTTGTATGCTACGATATATATATTTCTACTTTCATGGTTGTCGTGTCATGATGATGATGAGGTCTGTCTCTTCGTTGCTGGACCTTCTTGGATTTATGCTTGGTAATGGATACAGTTTTTCTTACAAGATTATTCTTCCACTCCAGATCCATATTAGGTACATATATGTGTGTATATAAGAAAAGTACCTAGCATTACTCGCAATCCCTATACCTACATAATATGCAACCCTTGTAATGAATATGCATTGTATAACATAGTTGTCCGGTCTGTGGCTTGATGAATTAAATGCACATCGAAGGTGAAGCTGTTGGTCCGTAAGTAAAGTGTCCAAAATAGGAATTTGCTCCTGTCCCTTACCTTAAATAAATGCATACAAATTAGCCACAAACCCTTAAGGTCCTTATTACTTCACCTTTTTCAACTTCACACTATAAATGTGTAAACCCTAGATTGCACTTTAGTATGTTCTTGGGATGATTGACAAGTATCTTGTCTATTTCTTTTTTAAATGATTTTTCTTATTGACCCCATCATGTTTACGTGTCGATATGGTTGTATGCATAAGAGTATGCTCGTCAACCACAAAACATTTTATAGTAAATGGCCATCAGTCTGCCGTCTGTCCATCCGTCAAATATGTAAAGTAAAAATAAGGATTTGAGGAATATGTATGTATTTTAAAAAAGCAAGCTGAAGAGTGGATATGGAGTAATATCGCTTGTGGGAAAAACACGTCCACCCTAAAATCTAAATATAAAATTCTCAAGAAATAGTCATAAAAATGGGGGAAAATATCTAATATTCTTTTAAAATAATGTTGACTGTAGGTTATTCTTTATTTAGAATACCATCTTTTACTCAAGTTCTCAAATCCATGACTCTAGCTCTGTTTTATTATTGACAAACTTTATGAATACACAATTTAATGATTCTTTCGTTCTTTTCAACTTGGCTTCTTCTTCTTCCCCATGAATACACATACTTCACACAATTATATTTGGTGTGATACTTCATTGCCTGAACATTTGGCTTGTTCTATAGGAAAGTTTTATTTTAAATCATGCACGTAAAGAATGATTAAGTTTAAGGGTTAGTTATCGCAGGGTGTTTTCATGCAAACATAGTCCTAAAAGTGACAGTCTATCTCGTCACAATCACGAACCCATGTCATAAGCCACATGTAATTTTTTGGATAAATGAACAAGCAAACTTCAGTCAATGCTTATTTTTTCCGTTAGTACATATTCAAATAGATGGTAATGACAAAACGTAGTTTTTATTTAATAACATGAGAAATTCAGAGTTTTATTGATGCCTCAGAATACAATACAGTTTTCCAATAATGATACACAGTACCGCCTGCTATATAAAACGCTTTTCTTTCCATATTCCTTTTTCAGTTGACAATAAAAAGATATGAAGTAGTAGCTCTGTGTGATTTCAGTTCTTATAGCCAGTAAAATGACATGCTAACCGTTTTATATGCTCTTTTGAAAACTGAAAACTCAGCTACTGCCACGCAGTCTAGCAAGAAGTACAAGTTTAACAAAAGACATCAATTGTATTCACAGGTCACAGGTGCAACTCTTTTATGAAGAATATCCTTTATCTGAGATGTGAAAAAAGACAATCTTTAAAGTTCACACACATCATGTAAAAGTTGTAACTGTTAATTTAGATTTGAAAGAAGCAAATACAAAGTCATTGCATATTGATAATTTCATTGCTTCCTAGCTACTTGATAGTAGTAATTATTGTATCACTTCTACATTGTGTTTTGAAGCTTCTAAACGTTTCATGCTGCTTTTTGAGAGTATGGAATGAATTCATGCTCTTTTGAATGCAACAGAAGGAAGAATTCTTATGAAAAGTCATTTCTGCTATTTTTAGGATTGAGTCAGTCGGAAACCTTAATTTTTGTTCTTTGAGAGGATAGAAATGTAGATAAGAAATATGACCTATGACCGTTTGTAAAATATTGAATATTATGCATGTGTGTAAGGCATCACGTAGTACGTAGAGGGCTCAGAGCAACAACAGGGGATACTACTGGCGCTTATCTAAAACTGCAAAGGATTAAGGTTTTTTAAGAAATTCCATCAGCTACTACTATTGATTCCTTCCTATTTTTATTTTTTTTTAAAGTTAAGTCCTTCTCTTTGCTGACCTAGATATAAGGGTGGCGCCTTTATATTTTGCCGGACATGTGGTATGGACCAAGGGGATTATGCAGTGTGTCACTTTTTCACCACAACCTGGCACCAATAAATCATTTTTTTAAAATATTGGTCTTTGGAATCGGCTTAAGAAAATATAAATGAATCATCTACGGAGACAATGAATGTAAGGATCAAACCATAAGGTTAGGGTATGCGTCCAGTACTGCCACCACAGTCATTTTTTCAAATGTGATATAAAAGTTACGAAAATATGACTTGGCCGACACACATGTGTATGTAACTTAAAAAAGGATATATAACTGAAGGGCACAATACGTAAAAAAGCAGCAAGAAAAAAAGGTTTTTTAAAGGAGATTAACTCAAAACGCAAGTTACCTTTCTATCCTGATCCCACAAACAACAAGCTAACCCTTCTTCTGTTGTTTCAACTGAATTTTTCTGTGCACTTTTGTATCAACACCAATACTGCAGCGATTGAACAAACCCGTGTGTATGCACTACGAATATTTGTTATACAATGCTTTCCTTTGGAATGAATTAAGTCAGTATTTAAAAAACTGTATAGGATTTCCATATGCATAGAACATGTGATGCTAGGCTGTGTGTTTTTTAGTATGTAAATCCATCACACAAAACTTTCCAACGAGAGGCGACCATAAAGAAGAAGAATATTATATGTATTTTTATATTCATATAAAAGAAATGAAAACATTTGAGGCAGCTGGTTCTATGAATGTTCCGTCTACTGCAGAACTCTAAAGGCTTCATGCAGAGATCACAAAAACTACAGATGAAAGTACATTGCATGCATGCATACGTGTGTATATAAAACACGTAAAAAATAGACGGGGATCTTGTTCAACTGCTCTTGTTGACTCTAAAAGCCCAGAACAGCGTGTAAAGCTTTGGTACTGACAAACGGAAGGCGTTTACATAGGTTTAGGGGTGGAAGCCAATGTGGTTGTAGAGGTGGGTTCTCGAAAAACAACATAAAACAGGAGATAGGGATGTGGACGATTTTGGTAAAAGTGAGACAGTACATTTAAGTGCATGTATGTTGTATGAAAGAGATGTAAACGATGAACATAAAAAAGAGTCATTACGTACATGTCCATATACCATACATACGCACATATAGGTAAGTATGTAATATATTATTACTACAGGCGGTGTGGATATGGATGATTAAATGATGATGATGATGATATAAAAAGTAGGCAATATCAATTTTTTAAAGTATTCTAAAAATGATTTTTCAATTACTGTAATTTTTTTTACATGACTGGAATAAATTATTTTAACTTGCTCATAGTATCCTAACTTCGGGCTGTTTTGGTATTTCTAAAAACCATGAGCTGATGTAAATACGTATGGTACATAAACATAATCCAGACATGTAGGTAAATGCATATTTTATAATTTGCGTACTTCTACTTGAAAAATACTTCAAATCATGTCATTTATTTTTTATATGGAATGTATTCCTTTCCCGATATCTCAAGTCTCCTGGGAATCATCCACTCAACAAGAGCATTTAGAAAGCATACCGATTCTGACATCCAGAAAAATTGGTATTAAAAGCAAGTTGATAAGTATTACCTATTTCCCCATGAATCAAATGAAGAGACGGGAAGTCCGTCATCCTCATCTGTGAAGGAAGCAAACCTAACCTGATGTATACAATGGCTAAACTCGTAGATTTAATGTAGATCTACTTATAAGCCACAGAAGAGTACAGGAATATTATTCATTCGTATGTACATATTGTGCCCACAAAAAATACATGATGTTTTTCCGGATCACATTAAAAGCTCCTTCGAAAGTATCAACAGGAAAAAAAGCTTAGATTCTCTGGAGTTGAAACGGCAAAAAACAGAAGGTAAAGAAAATATGTCAGACAAGCATCTAAGCCATTTATTTTTGACGAGTACAATCATGTCTAAATGTATGGCTGTGGAAATAATGCACATATATTTTGGCTTAGGGGGTATTGCAAAGCCTTTTCCCAAGAAAGTATGTAGAACTAAGTCCTGGCTAATGGAATGGCCATCAAGGGATATGAATTATTAATTTGAAGTAGTCCATTTTTAGTAACATGATAATGATAATATACGTCTACAAAAATGTATGGAGTATGGAATCATTAATACATAAGTTTATAGGATATAGGTACGAATGTAGAGTTCAGGATATTATTAAATATTACCACACGTGCAATATATCATGTAATGATGGAAAGAAGCTGATTTTTTTGTGATACAGTAGTTTTTTTTGCATTCATAAACTACTTTCGCTTCATCTTATCAAAACGTAACTAATGACCCCATCCTCGCTGTTTTTTAAAAGGGCTGATTTATCGATTCAAAACATAAAAGGCGATATTAATTTGTGTAATGATTAATAAATACCCTATGAAATTCCAGATTATATATTAAGCTGGATTTTTGTTTGTAAGTAAAATGTTGTTGTCAATACATTTCATATATACAAACTAAAACGCGTTATCTTGACTTTGCCGAAGTATTTTGCAGTGTGGGATTTGAAATGTTTGCAGTATAAGACTTTTATTGAAATATATATTTATGACATAGCATATAATGTCTATGATTTTCAGTAAGTTTTTACAATAACCTAAACTATTCAGGCGAGATTGTGAACATATTCCCTCAAAATCAATGACATCAAAGGTAACAAGGAAGAATCTAAAATCCAATAATTCTTTTTTTGCTGACAACAGATTTCAGCAATTTCACAGATTTCCTATTAGCAATTAGCCACCCAGTCATGAGTTCAAAAGGGTTAGGAAGAAAAGACAGAGAGATCTAAGTAACTATCAAATGAATCGTTTAAGCACAAAAAACTACCTTGCTCTACTACTACACTTGTGTATATTCCTCACCCAAATGAAATGTGATTTCGACAATTTTGCTCCAACATGCATTATTATGCACAAATGTTGAATAAAAGTGAGCTGTAACTCTTTTAATGTCGACGATGAAGATGATTATGTATGAATGGAAAAGGAAAGATGAGCAGGGCACAGGCAAAGCATTCATTTCATTCAACATTTTTCATGCCTTCAACTCTCAACTCCCTTGACAATTAGCCACACAGTCATCATCAAATGCTTGCAGCCACCCTATCTCATTTTATTTTACTATTACTACTGACATATTATAACAACTGGGATGTTTTGTGCTTGTTATAATATATTATACGCTTCATCATTACATCAATATATTTATACGTATTATCTCCACTTCCCTTTTTGCTTGTGTTCTTCTCTTTTCAACCAACACCAGAGATGAAGAGGAGGAATGGGCAAAATAATGGGAGAGAGGCAAAAGCATGTCATCATCATATTACGCAAAACCGATAGAGAAGAAAAGAGAAATGCTTCTTGTGTTTGAAAATGTAACGTGTACTTATTGAATTTGCTACAACCCAGTTGTTTTCATTCCCCTTTTAGGAAATTATAATTTGACACGCAGGCATAAATTTCGTTGCTTCTCCTTTCACCAAATTTGCCAGATCATCTAGTTATATTGACGTTTAGACAAAAGCTTTACTTCAAACCTAGCTAATTTTGGTCGGAATTCGTATTTTTTCAAAACAGATAATATGGTGTGGTAAATTACCCGTTATGAAAGTATGGATGACAATAATTATTCTGAATTCTTGTGCTCACAGCCCACATATTTAAGCAGTTCAGAAATGAATGATGAAGTTACATATACACTTTATTTCATATTTTCGTTAAAAAATTCTAAACGGCACGAGTAATTATAGTTAGTAATAATAATGTGCGCAATAAGGGTATACATCTAAGGCGGTGTAATTGTTAACTGCACATGAAAACAACAATTAACCTCCTACTTCATAAAAATCTGTTTTTAGAATCCTTCATTGAGTCTTCCTTCCTGGTATCTTACACTATCCACTATCTACGTGCCAAGCCATTGTATTTCTTCTCTTATGCTATGCTGGTTCATATTAGATTCATTAAACAAAGCAAGTATCCCTCCTCTAGCTCTGGCTTTAAGCCTTCTGTTGTCCTTCGGATAATCCAGAGCTAGAGGTTCGTTGTTATATCTATACCTAAACTGATATTTAAAGAAATGTTGGATTCTGACCAACGATTTATTTTACGATATGTAAAGTCACCTAAACATACCATCAACCCTGTCATGCCCATAATATTACAATGTTAATATTCATTCTGTAAACTAAATTGTGAGCAAGCTAGGCCCACTAAGTTATATTGCTATTACCACGAACGAGTAATTACTGTAATAATAACTAAGAAAAAACATTTTAAACAACATAATAATGCGTCCATTTCAAAATTTAACACATAAAAAGCAATGCACATGTATTTCAAGAAAATACACTTCATCTTGGCACAAAATGTTTTATGAAAATAAAACTCCTCCATCTCTAAAGGGAAGCGCCAAAGCAGTAGGTAGGAAGGCAGTGCGAGGAAGGGAATTTATACGGAGTGCTTACATGACCGGTCTCTTTGTGGGCTGACCTCATTACATTTTAGATGGGGTCGTTTTTTCTTAAGAATGACCACCGGATTGGCATAAACAGAAAAATTAAATATTTTTTGATGCACATGAATGTACATAACATGGCTCTACCAGGTGTTGGTGTTGCTAGATGTTTTTGTAAATTTCTTGTCCGTGTGACTTTCTTATATTCATAATAAAGCAATGATTTAACTTTTTGTAATTTATAAATGTTCGCCATTGGTCATTACAAGGTTTGACATGGTCGTTAATGAGTAAGCATAAGTTATTATAGCATCACACTAGACTCGTACTGCTAATAACCCGAGTTATACACATAGGATGAATTGATAAAATCAAATGATTTTTAATTTTTGAGACCGACACCGAATGCGAATGCGAAGTAAAGTTTCATTAAGAATTTACAGGTTAATTTACTTAAGAAGTAATTACTTTATTGGATTGGATCCGAACTTCTGTCTTTCGGAAAGAGTAAACAAAATGAAACCAATACTATTCTTAATATTATACTATTTAAAGATTGAACGTATTAAGCATTACTATCTTTAAGACCAATTTTTACATATTGCTACTCTGCATCGTAGTAGCAGTAACTTCAGTCTTTCCTAACAACGGTTTTTTCGAGGTTGGGCAAAGATATTACTTTATTATTATTCTGGCTCTCAGATAAGCCCTGAGGCACATCACCAAAACATTCATTAATCATCATCACAGTCAAATAACTTCTTGAAGATGTCGTATTTCTTGTAATGTTACATTAAAATATAGCATATTAGGCCCATGAGGTGATTAGGATGACAGACGACCAAACAAAGAACAGAGCAACTTCTTTACATGCAGTTTTTTTTACAATGCTTCTTGCAATCTCTAGCTTTCATATGTACAAAATTGTCCGAGGTTTGAAGAAAAACTGAAGTAATTTTTCATTTGGTTGTTTTCAATGTGTGTTTTCTTATTAATTCATTATATGTGCAATGAATGTTTTGATGCAGTTTCCTAAATAATTTAAGAGTTGCATCAAGTAATCTCCTAGAATTGCGGTATATAATGGATAATGCGACTTAACTATGTCACACAAAAATAAATTGTGTGAAATTAAGTCAAATGAACGTGCTTGATTGTATCAACTTTATTTTTATGTGGATTCCTTAAGCATCGCAGCTACCTTACAAAATAAAAAGCGTTCGGTATGAATTTGCAGACTTTTATGGCACTACTGTCCGCGCACAAAAAATAAATGTGGATTTTAGTGAATCTCAGTGCAGTTTGCTATTATGGAAGGAATCTTTTAAAAAACGTTTCAAACTTTTACAGATTCATATGATACTCTGCGTTAATGGTAAAAGCGACAAAGAAGCCAATGTAATGATGTTGACTTCTTCAACTATCCCTGTATTTTAATAATATTTCATATTTCACATGCCTCTCTTGAAGCAAAATGCGTTTTTGTCATAGTCAGCACAAACTACCGCTTGTAATGACAATTTGGTTTGACTGTAAACGGTCATTTTTTGCAATTCTTTCGCCATTAAGGTACATAAAGTCACAAGTTTACGCTTTTACAGGAGCCAACTGTAACATTAATACTGTGACACTGAAGAAGTTAAAAAAAAGAAGTATACGCTCTACACTGTAAACAGTGTCGTGCATATAAACATAACTGCTGGGATATTAAGTTTCTTCCTCTCGACAAAACGGCAACTACCAAAACCCAAAAGAACACTATAGTTTATATTATTGCATATGACAAATCGTCAAAAATAAGACTGTCGTTTATTATTATTAATGAATTTGTGTATAAGCTGAGCATATGCATTTTGCAGAGATGTTATCTTTCGCAGCATAC
>JAHZNG010001183.1:0-11332 GCA_027744375.1 Orchesellides sinensis | reverse complement strand
TAATGCAGGTGATGGAAGCTGGTTTTCATGACGGTAAGAACTACATTGAAACCTAAACCTACAAGCGCATAATGATGATGGTGAGCTGGAGTAGCCATCAGGTAAATAGTATATTACAATGGTGATAAGAAGGAAGGAAGAGGTCAGCCCACGTTTGTTTCTTAACGTTAAGGTTGCTGGAGAAAAAATGATTTAAGACCACCCCGGAGCATTTTCAATTTTATTGGAAAACTCTGTCTGCAAGGCAGGCGTCAGCCTAGATTATACCATATACACCCTGATAGCTTATGTTTCGTCGCTTGTCCTGCATAAAGTAACAACAGAAGCGCATGGAAGGTTAGATAATAATAATAATGATGATGATTTTAGTAACAGGGATTTGTTTTTACAGAAGTCAGAAGCTTGCCGATTATCTGGGCATTGAAAAATCCAATCTGTACGTTAATGTACCGTATAACTATGTGCATGCTTTATGTTAGAGTTCTGTCTTATCCAGTGTCCTTAACACTCAGTCAATAACACTTATCTCTACATTAGAAATCTTTTCTTGTGAAAATCCTTTATATTGTGCAAATAAAAGTGTAATTTGCAGAACCCATGAAATGTAAAATGTACCATGCAAGCTTACTGGACTCATTGAAGCAAAGGATTCATGCTACTGAAATTTGGCTTTGACTTTCTATTTACATTGTGTTTAGGTAAAGGTTCCGCTGGCTCTTCCCTTAATACTTAGTTCAATGGTCTTCAGGTACATATTTGAATCAGCAATCATCTGTAACGAAACAAGAGATCATGATGATTATTAACCAGCTAAACCATTTTTCCTTGTTTCATTCAATGATACGTTTTAAACTGGAAAATTAAGCATATCCGGTCAATGTGTTAAAATTATATCACCATGTTACGACGACTAGTCTACTCCAATACTTACATAAATCCAGGTAGGTTGTTTTTATCTATGTTTAGTCAGTATTGACAAAGGAAAAATGAATGAGTGTCTACGGTGAAAAGAGTTATAACAGTTTATCCCAAATAGCTGATTGCTACTTATTCACAAAGAGGATGAGAGTACTTATGGCCGGCTGAAAATTACAGTCCACCGTTTCTTCTTTGGCACCATCAGTGTATATTATTGAATGGATCATTAGCGCCCAATTTTCGGGCATCACACCACAAGCGCAACAAAAAAACTGAGCGAAAAGGATCCATTGATCTCATCAATGGTTTTATTAAACCAACTATATATGGACCCCTGTCGGTCGGAATACAATGTCTAGGCTAAGAACTGTCAGGAATGGGGTATGTTGCTACATCAGCTTTTAAGCCCACATATTCTCCTTTTTCCTGTAAAGTTACAGCTCATTTCGAAGATTACCTATTAACAAGATGCAATTCCTGTGCAACTTTGTCGGTCGGTACAGAACTTTAAACTGGAAAATTATCCCTGAATTCCTGCTTGTTGAGATTATTGGGAAGAGCGTGAGTTTAGAAACCTTATATATTTGTTTACGTCATGTCATTTATCTAGTGGGTCTAAGCAAAGTAGTCAGTCTCATCAAAATGTATCGATTTTCCCCTAATACTGTTACATAAATGTACATGTAAATATTCTTCTAAACAAAAAAATTCTTATTTTGAGATTGTTTGTGTGATAAAATACAGCATTGAGATGGTACAAGCAACAAATACCAGCGAGTCTCAGAGAAAACTAAATCCAACAAAGAAGTAGCAATTCATCGATTTCAAATCCATCAGTCTCCCAGTGAGACAATTTAAATGAATTGTGAAGCATTTATTTTGTTTCAAGACAGGCAGGTGACAGCAGGAGAGCTCAGTTTTTAATGAAACGAACAAATGTGTGGCAATTTACTTTTGTTGTACAATGAGCACTTCTGTACTTATTTGTTACTATAAAGATTAAGTACAAAGTAGATACATCAATTAATGCATAAATTATGCATGCCTTTGTATTAAAAATATCTATCAACGATAACATATCGCTGACATCATGCTATGCTAAGTCATTGGACGTAATATGTATGTACATATGCTACATATAATGTGGGTTTGTATAAAATATGCCTCAATTCCTAACACGGTGTGGTGACTGCGTCTTGTTAAAAATATAGCATGGTAATCTCAATTTGCTTTAATTTCAATTGTCATCTTATTATATTAGGTTAGCAGGAAGCCATTCAGTTGCCTCTTGGTCAATTAGTTTGCAATTAAACTATAGATTGATCTGATTTGTGGCTAATTTTAAAAATGTCCATCAAAGCTGTCTAAAAGTAAGTGGATGCGGACATTAAAGCTGTCATACTTGGTAACAATGTACTTTTTCTTATACAGGCTTAATAACAATGGTGTGAAGCATCGTGTTAAAGCCATATATAATTATACACATAGTTGTACTGGTTAGTTAGATATGTAATATTAGATACATTCCAACAATTTGACACCTGTCACATATCTAATGAATAGTCCTGGCATAAACCCTCTTCTGTACAGATAACCTGTAAATACGGTTATCAGGAGATCATATTAACCTGAATGCAAAATATCATTCGCTTGTTGCTACCACTGATTCGCAAAATCATTGCCTTTCTTTGCTGAATTGCATTTTATTCAATATGAGGATAATATTACAAATAGTTCCTTAATTAATAAAGCATGACTTTCAATTTAAACTTTGACTTGTGTTTTCCTAGACAAGGGTTACATGATCAGTATAATATGGTCACATCGCATATTTTGGTTGGCAGCGTCAATGTATTTTTAATGAAACATGTATCTTTTATACTTGCGTTACGTTAAATTAATATAAATAAAGTCGCCACATGCTAATTTATCTAAAGTAAGGGTTTAAGTTGCCCGTCTATGTAAGATTCATACGTTGGTTTTGTTAAAATAATAGCTTAAAACGACAACCACAAGCCAAGAAAAGGGGTTTATACGAATTAACGTTCGTTAAAAATCATGAGATGAGATCAATGTTTCAAAGAAAGCGGCAAAAAGGTTGGCTTCCATAAAATAATAAACCTACATATTCTCCTGTCATGTCCGCCCCTTCTAAGCCTAACACTGATGCTTCAAATATTCAGGCACTCAAATAAGGTATTTTATTGTACAAAGGTATGTAATGTATAAAACATATTGTGTAGACGCATATTTAACATAATCATACAAATGTGTTGAAGTGTTGTCGGCTGTTTACGCCAAGTAAACCCCTTTTTATTCTCCGCTGCTGCTTAAATTCACCTTGCTTGGCCTCTAGGGACTTTCAAGGTTTTTCCAATTTTCGTCCAACATGGAATTACAAAATGTAGCTCTGTATAAATTGTAAAGAAATGGGCGTTTTCAAGGGACTCAAGCAATAAATTTGCACATTATGTTAAATCAACATGCTCCACACAATATGGAAAATGACATGAACTTGTATGAAAATGTAATGTGGCTTAAAGACACGAATATACAGCTTCTAAAGATTCCACAGCTGAAGAAAGCTATAATCATTTGCGTGAAGGTTTCAAGGCTTTAAAACAATGTTTTCTTTAATTGTCACTACTTTGCGGCTAATATTTACTTGCAAATAACGTTCTTTAAACTTTAACCAGCGGGCATGCTCAGTTGAAGGAAATTTTTTTTTTCTTTTAAACTATTTACTAACTGAAAATGAGAAGTTACCGTCAGACAACTCGTTGAAGCCGTTTCTGTCTGAGTAATTAGGCAGTTATTTAGCTTGGCTGTTCTTTAAAATTGCCAGTAATTATCACTAATTAATCCTTACATGTACACAATGAGAGCATAATTGCAGTAACGCTGAATGTATTACATCTTGAATGCTGCTTGATAGCTTTTATCAAATATTAAGACCAAATGTGAGTGCAGAGCAGAGGACTGTACAAATAAATTCATGATTTTTGTGTTCATGTTGATTAAAATAGAAAATCCTATTAATTAAACTATAAACATTAGTGTGTCGTTTTTGCTGGTTTCCAATTTACTGTTGATTTAGTAGGTATTCATTTTTCAGGGCCTTTAAAAATATTTTAAGCCATCTTGAATGCTTTTGAATGTAAATTAGATTATGTAGAAATCTGTGGATAGTAGTCTGTTTTTTATTTTTTAGTCATCCAGGAAAAAGCATAGCTTTAGTACAATTTGGCATTTCCCTTTCCCCATATTAAATTAAAGATCGGTTTCTAGATCTCTGGTTTAAAACAGCATCATCAGGAATCGGATCTGATTGTAAAATGAAGATATTACCCTGTGTGTACAGTATGTAGTTACAACTGGCGTATAACATTTTTGTGATTACACACTCGATATATTGTTAAAGTATTATTATGGGCAATAAACTAATGAGTTACAAAAGACAGCACAATACAAGTCAGAGAGCATGCATGGAAATCTCAAAGATGATTCCTAATTGCGATTTATGACCGTGGCGGGACGGCTTCCATTGAGCATTTTCTACAGAAGTTGTTCCGCTGAAAATTTAATTTGAATTTGTGTTGCGTGTAATTTTTGTAGCCGTTGGACAATTGGTAGCCATATATGATAATGGTAATGATGGCTGCCTGCCACATACCGTCAACAATTTTTCATTCACTCATTCAATGACGTTTTCATACAGTTTTATAGTCCTGCAATTGCAACATATGTAGCAAGATCTTGCAAATAAAGCTTTCATATAGGTGTCTATGTACTTACCATTATTGCTATTAATGTATGTGAACGAATTACCCTCTATGTAATGGGACGGTCCCTAGTTTATGTAAGCCATATTTGCAAGAACATCTTTTTTCATTTCTTGGGTATAAAACTAGAAATATTTCTATAATGAGTTTTTAAAATGCTGGAATTAAGCCAGCATATCCATTAACAGGTATTTTCAACCAGTGTTTTTGCCCATGCAAATGCAAACGAGTATGAAACATTGTAGCTACTTTAAACTTTAGAATCTTTTTAGGTAAGTACGAACTACCTTGCATTTTAGAACCCACATTTTCACGACATTTAAAGAGGCAAAGAGTCGTAATTTGCTTGAAAAAATTGTACGTGTGGGATTTCTTTGTAACTTCAAATGATATTTTTCAAATTGATGCGTCCAGTTTCGGTTCTCACAACAGAGCCGCTTATTGTTTATCAAATTGACGAGGAGACATTTTAGTATATCATAGTTTAGTGAGCCGATTGATTGTTTAGAAATAACACAGAAGGGGGTCTAAATTCAATTAAACTCTGGTTATGTATCTTTCAATGAATCATGAATGGTATTCCTAAATTTTCACGTATTCCATACATGAAACATGATATATAGTTGATGGTTTTTGAGTATACAGTGTTTCAGTTAGTATTTGTGTACAGGTAACATCTTTCAAGTCTGACGCTCATAAAAACTTGCTCTCTTAAAGTAATCAACATATGCAATTTATTTATGTATGTATGCAGAGTTGCAGACAACGATAGAGAACCATTCTCTTGTAAATCTCATGGCAAGAAGGTACATACGTACGCTTTTGTAACAAGTCATGAAATGAAATTGAAAATGAATTTTATTCTAATTCAAGGTACAACTTTGTACCAAGTATCAGAATCAAAATGTCAGCCATTCTTCAAAGGTCAATATTTGTCCTGCTGTGTGCTAATAAATTTAATTAACACACATGTTTTTGGTAATTCCAAGAAGCCATCATTGCATTTTAGATTCTGTACTGTAGAATGAATGTAACAACTTTTGTTTTTATTCCTTACTGATGAAACTTATTAATTCAATTATAGTAAAACAATAATCATTGCAAGCAATTCAAAAGTGGCCCCGATAGTATGTCGTATGTGTTGACTTATGAATTTCATGATATCCATCGGAAGAGTATACGTGGGAATGTAATATTAAACATTATATGAATCCTTTGACAGTTGTTTACGAACCTATGGAATTTTCAAGAACTTTCACATTACACGATTTTCAGAGAAAATGTCA
The DNA here is from genome assembly GCA_027744375.1 of Orchesellides sinensis. NCBI lineage: Eukaryota > Metazoa > Arthropoda > Collembola > Entomobryomorpha > Orchesellidae > Orchesellides > Orchesellides sinensis. The sequence continues at coordinate 5,346 of JAHZNG010001183.1, read as the reverse complement.
GTAGAAAAGAAAAACTGGAAAATGTTGGAGAACTTAATCTAAATGTTAAACGGGGTGCCTTAAAATCATGATTTTGTGAGAAAGGGCACGATGCGTACTTCGAAAATATATACCTACATAATATATTTTCTCGTCGTTCCAGTGCAGTCCAATCAGGCAAATATACATTTAAATGGAAATCAGGTTTCAATATTTTATGACCCTGATGAGAGGTAAAAGAAGCATAGCTTGTGAGAAGGTTTTCCCGTTTCAGCAGAGATTTACAAGAAACTTTACATTCCCTTCATTTATATTCTATGTAGTTCAGATGTAGAAAACAATGACGCACCTACAACAAAGAAATAATTGGATGTAACCGTTTTGTTTTATGGCAGGGCTCCCCATTGAGTTACAAATTTAAGGGCCTCTCGGTTCCTTAAAAACACGGAAATATTACATGTGAACATCCTGAGAAATACAGCTTTAACAGCAGCCACAACCAGCCAGCAGTCCAACCGGTCTTTGTGTAGGCAAGAGTCAGCAGTTCTTCTCGTCCGTCACGTTGCCTCCATCCCATTGTGCGCTGTATGCACCGCACCTGAGAAAGCCTTTACTCACTTCACCATGAAACACAAGATTCATTTACTTGTCTTCTCATCCGTCATCATATTCTCGGTTTTAGTTTCACTTTTGTATTATTAATTTGATGATGACTTCAACAAGTGAAAATTCTCATCTTGGGTTTTGTTTACTTAAAGCTTTCGCTCCAATTTACCCATGCTTATACAAAAGTTATCACCATTCGTATCATCGCTTGTTGTAAGAACTAATAATACGGACCTAGTTGTTAGTTGTTGACCTAATACGGTGTTAGTTGCCTACACTCTAAACTCTAAAATGCTAACATTTTTTCAGGATTATTTCATTTCATTATGCCAATTAGCTCTGCCACTTGACTGCAGATTCAGCCAGATAATAAAAGCAACCGGGAAACTTGCTCGTAGTATTAAAAAAAGGAAAAAATGCTTTTAATAACCCAAATTAATGAACGAAACTATAAATATGCGTATTACTGACTGCATCGTAACAAGGCTGTGTTGTTTGGAGAGGGATTATGACTGCTAAATCTGAGGGAATAACCTCGAAAAAGTACTATCACAGTGAGAAATAAAGAGAAGGATTAATGTAAAATGATTGAAAGTATTTAATCTTTTACGATCAAAAAAATCTAATTTTCTTCCACCATTCTTTTTTGTGTGCTTAATGACTAATGTCTATTCGAGGTTAATTTACTATCGGGGTAGGCAAGCAAGTAAGTTGCAATGTTGTAAAAACGTCTTAAAAAAGGGGAAAAACTGGTAAAACTTTAGTGGAAAAGCATTCGTCAAAATGCATATTAGAAAAAGCAGCAGGTAATGAAATGTATACTTCTTTTGAATGTGATACGATTCCCGATAAAAAATTACCCGCATAGGCCCCATGCATTACCAATAGTACTTATGTAAGCTAATAAGGCATACACTTTCTACAGATATTAAGCAGGCATTAACCTACCAAGTCACTTCTAAGTTTTTGCCAATCTTTACATGAATGGTATTGCATAGTATAGTCTTGCTATGAAAGAGAAGAACTGTCATAGAAGCCGTAAAAGTAAAGTTGAAAGAAATTTATGCTTTCCGGTACTACACTACTGCCGCTAATCTGTCTGAGTGAAGCAACACTACCAACAACCATATATTTTTTGAGAAACTAATATGCTACATTGAAAAAACTAATACTAATGCGTGAAGGCAGTCAGGTAGGGAAGGAAAATATGTAATCATAATAAAATTATATTCTCCACAGTGGCTGATCAAAAGGTTGTGTGGCTCACTAGGGTCACTAATAATGAAAATTTAATCTGGAAATTCCATCAGAGTTTTGGCGTATGTATGTATGCATCCAAGTGACCTTTCTTGTCCGATTACAGTATGCCCATACAGGATAAACTCATTCTTTTAAGTGATGTTTGGTGTAATGCGTACATGCATGCTAACATCATTGTTCAATAATTGCTACTGTTCTCCACATGCCAAAAAAACCATAATTCCTCTAATCCTACATAGCGTATTCAAGTACGCAACCAAGCAAAAGTTATTAATTAAACATTGCTCCTTCCATTAAGCCTGTGAACCTTATGTTATGTATGATGCGCGGCTGAGCTGAGGGAAAATTAATCACTTGCGAGTTTTAATTTTTAAGCAGCCAGTTCTGTAATCAATTTAATTTCTGACTCGCTCATGGTGGTAAAATGTAAGGAAAAGAATGAGTTGGTGGTTGAGAGCCATTATTTGAATCATGTTTGAACCAATTGGTTTGTGCAGACTCCAATTAAACACCATCCCGCAGATCCACAAAGTTTAAAAGCCACGAAATTCCTTAGTCTTCCATATTAAAGATTTTAGATTCTAAACTTTTAACTGCTGTTGGCTGTCTCATGAACCACCTCTTTTATTGCACAACACGAACTTAGAAAAATTATTTTTAGTTTTTTTTTTCTATTTTTACAGCAAGAAATCTACTGTGTTATAAAAAATGTCGGGCAAATTATAACGTTTAAAATTATGTAGCCATGATTAATGAGAAGGACTAAACAAAACGTACTACGTTTATAGAAATGGGCGAAAGGCAGTTATTTCCCGTACGCATTCTGTAATACTTGTAGACATGCGACAATGTTAATATTCCGTCCACAGTGTAACTTTTTAATGTTTACCTTGTTATACCATCTTAATCTAGTATTCATCTGATGCAATTCTGTTTTGCTTTGATACGATACGTTAATAAATATAGGCAAGTGATTGTGTGGGCAGGCTCTCGTGTCATGTAATTGCATTAAAATACACAAGCGAGTAAATAGAACGTTTTAATGGTTATTTACATAGTCACAATGCTCCTTGAGTTTGCTCAACTTGTACAAATTATATCGTATTTTAATTACAAGCCTTGCTTCTTGAAAACTTGGAATAGGCAGTGTAACAGTCGACACTCGTAAATCCATTGTTACATTTTAGGCTTTAATGATTATTATGGTAATATGCATATTCGGCTACAAATAACGCAAACAACTGCCTTTCCTCTAGAACTTCACTAACTGCTGCAAGGGTACATACATATGAAACTAGTTCACTTTTACCAAATATTTTTTTAAAACTTGCCTTACCATTAAAGTGATTTTGCATACAAATTTCAAATAAGGAGATTAACCGTTGAAACAACAAGGAAGAAATTCAGGATTATGTATTTATAATGGCTGTCTGTAATCTGCTAACAAAATCTACGTAAAATGCTCGCTCCAACATGTTACGTATAAATATACATACGCTCGTTTACTCCATAAAAAGTTAGGTGACTGAGCAAGTGTAATATTTTATAAAATACCAACCATTCTGCTCTTGTAACAATAAGCTATTTGTATTATTTTTTGTATGCGACAAATTAGCTGGCAAGCATCAATTTTTCATTTTGAAACATCACATTGTTATCAGTTCATTAAGATCTTTTTAAACTACGTTTTCCGTTTTGAAACTTCACATATGCTTAATCCATAACGTTTGAGAATTTGTTTTAAATGCAGGGAATAAAAGTGATAAATGTAACTTCATGTTAAGATGTATTATTTGATACGATCGTAATTATATTTCTTTTTTTCTTTATAAATGCCTTAGTTTACTGATCTCTGGTTAGCTTGTTAAGCATTCTCGCAAATTTCAGACAAGACACTAAATAGAATGTGGAAATGTGAAAACAAGTCTGAAACTCCTCTTTAGTCGCATGTTTCCTCCAAGAAGCAAGAATCCAAACTTGCGTACAGCAATCTATGGAAAATTAAAGTTAGTGATGGATGAATACCTCTTTCAAATCCGCTTTATAAGTTACTTCATTCCATTGTTTTACAGCCATTAAAAAATTACTTACGACTTTGACTCATTAAATGAAACGCCGACTTGAATATAGACAAGTCCGATAAACATAGAATCTATGAGATTCAAAATTAAAATCGTCAACTCCAAAGCTGCCTCATATTTTCTCTTCTAGAAATCGAATTATTTTCTTAATTATGCCATTAAATCCCATTAATTATCCTTATAAAAAGCCCATTAGAACTTGCCGGCTAAGGGGTAAGCGTTATTTATGAAGAAAGCCACCATCATTCACATCATCATTTCTATGACCAGTCTAGCCTCATTTGAGCTAAGCTTTTAAAGAGAATTCAAGGAACTCAAAACAAGACGGAGAATTCTTAAATGGTCACGTCATTTACTATCACAGTGATGAAATGAGTATTTATTCAGTCGGAGCCTCCTCTTCCCAGATAATGTTGCAGAACTATAAAACAGCCGTAAATTGCTAAATAAGTGTTTATTGTTCGTTAATGTGTATGGCGAGGAGTAATAATAAATAATTTTTTCGGCCAATCTCTTCCTATCGCGAAGTTGATTTCTTTTGTTGGTCTTTTTTAGTTAGACCATTCATTTTAGGCGACTGCCTGCAAAAAATGCAGGGAACAGGTACACATCCCATAAATTCCTGAATATGTGTTGTGATACCTGAACTGGCCAAACTTATATTGAAAAGAATAAGTAAAGGGTCCCATTAGCCCTTATCAATGAACATGACAAAGTAATTAGACTTTATGACTTAGTCCATTAAAACCAGATTAAGCTTTAAAAAGTCAACCAACCTTTGGTAAGTAAATCTTCAATAGGTGATTACAAACATAAAAATATATACACATGGACTATGGACATATTTAGGAATTGATTCACATTATCCGTCGCGTCTCCTAAGCCATTAAAGAAAAAAAAAGTCTCTTACCTTTCAGTCTAAGATGATTCAAGAAACAATAATGAAAATTGAAATTGGTTTTTATTATTGCTAACGGGTTATTAAATGAAACTAAAGATCACGGTTGTGTTTAAGTGACTCTGTTCAAGTTCACGAAGAGGTAATAATTTTTAGTGGTAATGGGCACTATCCTTATTTATGTAAATGATTTATTTATCGCCCTACCTTTTTCTTCAATTACTATCTTGCTAACAGCATTAGCAAAATACACGGGGATCAACAGCAAGACATTCTGCTTCACAAACGATTGTTTTCATTCCACCTTCAAAAAGAACCCACTTAGAATAAACTGCTACAGTAAACTATTCACTTTTTAAAGCAGCATTCATACACATTCATGCCTTAAGTACACTCAAAATGTCTGATAATGAGTAAACAAGAAAATTACCTGAATGAAAGCATATTCTACGATCACTCCAAATACATGCATAGAAGCATCATATCATAATCATGATTCATGGTGATACATTGTACTTTTCC
>JAHZNG010001182.1:0-11693 GCA_027744375.1 Orchesellides sinensis | reverse complement strand
GAAAATATTTAACGGTACTGAAAAAAAAGGTTCGAGTGGCATCGTGACGTCATGTTCATCGAAGGAATCTATTAGAAGTTCAGTTGACCCCAAGAAAACAAGTTCTGAAGGAAAGTGCTATGCGGAGCGTAAGTCAAGTTCAGATGTTTCTGAAGTCACTTCCAAGTCTCAGGCAAAGTCCAAGTCTACTCAGAACTCAAGTTTCCCTAAAGATGATATCTCTAACGCGATACAGCAATTAAACCCACTTTCGATTCGAGGGAAAGGGGATGACCAAGATTCAGATGACAGATTTAGCGAGTCGGATGGATATGATATAGACGGATTAAACGACCTAAAAACTGACTGCGACGCTTTATATTACGATCATGAGGATGCTTTTGTGAAGGACTATGCTTACTGTTCGGAATTATTTGCACAGAAAGGTGGGAATGTGGACCAAGAGAGTCAACTGGATCAGCTGCCTCAAATTTTCTTTTAGTAGTTTTAGCTGGGTTAACTAGTGAGACTTCTTCGTCAAGAAATCTTTTCATTAAAACGAAAGCCAATGAAGTTGGCTAATTAAGTTAAAAAAATGGAATAAATGATGTCATTACATGTGTCATTAAAAATGCTATTTAAGACGATCTGAATTGAATACAGAGTGGTCCCTCTGAACATTAAACAATTTTTATATATTGGATTTAAGCTAGTTTAATTCAGAGTTCCTGGAAACATGCCTTCTGACTTCTGTTTGTTTGAATCTTGTAATTTGCAGTGTACATACAGGTTTTTTAAGAAATGAAATAATTAAATATTATACACAACAATTGGTTTCAAATGCAGACCCCATTATCCATCATCGCTTATGTTTATTTATCAGTCATCTTTAAGAAAAGGGTCAGTCAACAATGCAGTTGGCTATCGAATTCATCTTAGATTATGTGGTAAATGCCATTATGTTCATGTATTGTATTAAGATTTTCATTGAAACAGCACCAATACTACCTTTCTATTACTTCCAGCTATTTCACTCGTGTTACTTTCAAGAAGCTTTAAAGCGGACTGCTTGGAATCCCATTTACTTATCGTGAAAGCGATTAAGACTGGATCCTACAATATATGCTAAAAGTGGATAGTTCAAGGTCGTAAACGTATATCGGTGCCCGGTGCGATCCTCGTAGATAATGACCGACTACCTTTCTCTTATCAGGGTACAATTTAGTTAGGTTTCATTCTTGTCGCTACTACTACTAACTACTAGTCCGTGATTTGTTTATCGTTTGTGCATTCCTAGAGATCAATTTTCTTTATACATACCCTACCCATTGCCGGCTAGATAACCAAATTATTCCCTTTATTCATCGTTTATAAGAAGTCACTGATTCTGTGCTCAGCGTATTTACCATGAAACGAATATGCATGCTTGATTTAGCAACCAGCTCACACTCATATTTTATAACTTCACATTTTCTGATGCTCTCAAAAAATGCCAAAATAATCAAGTAAAAGAATACAACAAGCCAGGATAGTAGTTTTTTAAAGCTTTGACCAGTGTGGCAATCTCGTAACCTAAGTTTTTAAAACACAGCCAAGACTTCAGTACTCACTACTCACAAGGAAAGTGTGATTTCTGTTCAGATATTTGAAATGTCGTGTTTGACTAATTCAGCTACGCTGATTACGATGGTGAAATCAATTTTCTGTAAAAGTAACTTTTGAAGTTACAAAATTAGTCTAAATAAATTTTTGCTTAAAGGGTTACTATGGGTATTTTTATGCAAACATTTTTATCATCGTATCTGATAAAGCACAAAAAATTATACAGATTTGCAATTAAAATGTTGTTGAAATTTCCACGTTTTTCCAGTCAACATTTTAATCCACTCTGGCTTTACAGAAAACTGATTTCACCATCGTAATCAGCGTAGGTGAATTAGTAAAAAACGATATTTCACATCTCTGAACTCTGAACAGAAATCACACTTGGTGAGCTTTCCTTGTCAGTCACATATCTCCTTACATCATCATTGCGCGGTAAGCAACACAAGTGGTTTTTTAGTTATCTAAAACATTTTGCCACTGCCATTTCAAGTGGTATGATATCCGTAATGATTGATAGATAATGATAACATATTATCATACTTAACTTCATTTCATATGCACTTATGCATACCTAGATCTACATAGCTACTGCAAGCGGAATGAGTTATATGTACTGCAAATCTAGTCAATAATACTGCTGATTATAGTTCTTCTGAATAATTCTGACTATACAAATTTTTACACATTCATTCATGGTGAGGTTAGCATTATATAACACAGTAAAATACAGTGTAGGTAAGCTGCTCTTAATTGAATCACTTAATTACCATGAATTGTGCAATCACGCAAAACTACATGCATTCCTAGCATATATTTTACATTATGCATTACATAACATAACAGCGCAGCGCAGCGTGGGTTGGAATTTGGAATGTCAGCTACCTAAGCAACTAAAGCATTCTAGATTACCTCAAATGTCTTACTGTGCCCCAGTATCTCAGCGCTACGTTTAGCTTTTAGAGAGAGAGTACCAATTACCAATATGTATGTGTGAAGCAACACATAGCCACTCACAGCATTAGCATGCATTACTCGTACTCGAGTTTCTAAAGGGTAGTAACGTAAGAGGGTATATGGATAACAAGTTGTACTGTGATTGTATTGTGATTGTGACATTGGTGTCTAGAAGGAAGCTACATGCATGTGGTGTGCATGAATAAGCACTACTATCCCCTTGCTCGTCCACAGCTCGCTCCTCACATTTTTGTATCCACGTTTTTGCATTGTATCACGTTGTGTGTGATTGTAAATTGAGATTGAGTTAGTGATTTTTTTTGGATTGTCAAGGTGGTCCAGACAGGAAATGAATTATTAGGGTATTTAGGTAGATTAGAATAAAAATAAGTTTTGCATATTCAATATTTGGTTTAAGTTTAAAATTAAACCATTTGAATTATAATTGCAGGTAAATAGTTAGTGACAAATTGTAAATGAAGGGGATGTAGTTTTGGTATTTAAAATTAGTATTTAGATAGTTGAGAGTATGTTTGTGAAGATATTACGTTGGAAATAAGAAAAAGTCGTTCATTTTGATAAAGTAAGTTGCAAGTGGTGTGTGAGTGTAATCAGCTGATTGACAGCTGTGGTCAAAGGTGTTCAATTGAGGATGTATAACGGGGAAGGATTTGTGTGATTATAAATTAATTATTTAATGTTTGTATTGGTGAAATGGTGTTGTTTAATTGGATTGTGATTAATTTGTTTGGTTGCAGTTTAGATAGTCATGAGTCAGTCAGGGTCGGAGCCTGAGGATGGTGAAATTAGGGATGACAATGAGGAAGAAGGGGGTTTGTCAGATGGTATTGAAAGAGGGGAGTATTACTGCCATATACAAGGAAGGAATTCTATGGGGTATGTTAAGCGCAGGGAATGGAACTCCTCTAGTGGTTCCAGGACTCTCAGAGGATCTCGTAACAAAGCACGTGGGCCAGCTCATCACAACAGATCTCAGTATTCAGTCTCAGTGGAAAGCCGTGGTAAACGGAGCTTTAGTCAGAATCACAGTAATGGTCGACAGCAGAGAGGAAGAAGGTCACATGATGCTTCTTCATCTAGGAATTATAGTCATCCGGGTAGTCATCGTACAGCTACCTCAACGAGTTCCAGATATGGTGAAAGGTCAGCGTCCCGGTCCTCTGAACTGTCTCCTACGTCGCCTGTTTCCAATGTAGCCACCAGCGAGTCAGGTACTGTCAAGAGAAAGAAACGTAATGCCACTGCAAAAAGTAGCAATCATAGTTCGCGAAAAAAACATAAAGGTGTTAATAGGAACTGTCATGACATTCAACGACATCGGGATAAAGGTTTGCAATGATGATTTTTTTAAACTGGAATGAAAAGGCAGCATGATAAAGGGAGAGGTGTGAAATTACTGGTATTTGAAAACAGAAAGTGGTCAGAGTCAAACTTAATTTTTGTATAAGTATCCAGTTTAAATAGTTTAATGAAAATTACAATAATGAGTTTTCAAAATACTAGTTATTTTACACCTCTCATATATATAGTAGCCAGTGAAATGCGAATTTGGAATGCGAAGTCTGAGGCTTTAGCGTTTAAAACTGTTTGTGTGTGATATTAACGGCATGTACTTTTTTACCGAGGGGAAGACTATACTTGACAAAGTTAACTATCATTTAAACATATATGCACCAATTTATTTCGTTTCTTATGCTTCTCGTAACATTAAAATCTTTTTTGTTTTTCGACAAAATTAAATCCCTTTCTAATTTGTAATTTTTTGCTATAGTTGTGATAAGTAAAAGTAATATTAGACAAGTTTAAATGCATGGAGCATGGGGATGCACGTGATAGTAATGGGTAATTAATTCCATTGACCCAAAAATAAATTATGAATTTATTATTTTAATTCTTAGGAGCTACTTTGAAGACATCTAGTCGAGCTTTGGACACTTTTGGTAATGAAAATGGTCGCATGTCTCAGTCTGGAAACGATCGGGGTGTTGTGTCTGTGGCCCCCGGAGCTGTATCAGCGTCAGCATCCATGCCCGAACATCAGTCTGCTCCGAGTAATTATTACTTGAAAATATTTTAAACCAATAATGTGTTTAAAATGAGTTGTCTATATTTTAAAAACTTTTACACGTATTTGTAGAAGCAGTGGTCGGATTGCATGACGACATGGTGGAGGATGTTAGTGACGACTCAGTATCAGTAGTGTCAATCGCAGTAGTTCGGAAAACTCCTGAGATAATAACGTTAGACGTTACGGACACTAGTGAAGACGAGGAAGAAGAAGAAACGCACGAAAACGTTACAAATGACATTAATCCTGACGCTGAAAGCATTGATGTTCAAGCTCAAATCAATGATAAGAATGATGCTGTGGATAGCCATGAAAACTGCCAAAGCTTACTTCAAGTGGACATAGCCCAGTCATTTTATGTGTCCAACAGCATTCCAAACGTAGGCACCAGTCACGAAAATGATCCTGTTCAAAACCAGCCAGATGCTTCTAAGAGTAATGATCAGGTGAATCAGAATGAGGCATTGAAAGTTAGAGCAAATGACGACGGAAACGAGTCAGAGGATGACATTGAGGTGTTGGAGTTGCGCAATAAGTTATTAGCTGGTCTCGTTGAGAAATTTAAGGCTGCTGAGGACAGTGACCCAAGTATTGAACAACCTTCAAGTAGAAAAGTGATCAAGAACAAAGGCGAAGATAATATTACTGTGATAGCAATTCAAAATGAGAAGTCATCATCTATCCCCTCTAGTGTTACTGCTACGTCACGTAACAGCGAATCTGAAGAAGAAGACATTCTTCTACGGCAAGTTTTGCTTTCTCAAATGCAAAATAGGAAACGAGAAGGGGATAGCAGTAAATCTCCTAACAATCAAGAATCTTATAGCAATTCACCATCATCCATTCCTCCACCTTCTTCTCCATCTCCCACTTATAATGCAGAAGAACCATTTGAGAAAAATCTGACTGAACGTAGGAGGGCCTTATCACAAGAGAACAGACGCTCACCTGTTAGAACTCGTTCGTCAGCTAGAAAATCAGTGTCGGATGAAGTTGTTCGGTCTAATCGAGGGCGACGCGCTAAAAATCGTAATAGAGACCGCAGACGTAGTGGGAATGACGCTGCTAAATGGGCCCAGTCCTCTTCCAGAACTGTATCTTTCACTTCAGATGCCCATGACAACTTACCAGCTGTCCATACTCGCATGGTACGCTTAACAGATGAGCCTTTACGAAGTTCTTCCAGCAGTGTTGGTTACCCCAAAGATTTGAGCAGTCTGCCTGAAGGAGATTTGAGAGTTCGCCTGATGCGCAACGCAAGCAAGAGGAGGGCCAACAGTAACAACGCCACAGTAACTACCACGACGGCAACTATTTTATCTCCGCAACATTCGCCAGCGAGCCTAGATACACGCTCTAATGTTAGTCACAGTTCCAGCTGTGAGTTTCGGGAGTTTGGCCTTGTGGACACAGACTTAAGGGTAGATGCGGCGAGGCTGAGGAATCGAAGTGGCGGTGCTACTCATGAGACCATAGTTCGTACCGTGAACTTTAATCGGGAGTCAGTCAGTAACTGTGATGTGTCTAGTTCACCACGCGTCACAGATCCAGTAACCGTGGAAATTCCAATGGGTATTGGGATACCCAGTCAGCATCAACATCACCAACCACAGTTATTGTTAGGACACTCGTTTCAGCCACTGATTGCTCCACAACAACCTCCACAGCTCTCTCCATTCGGTGACAATATTCATCGTCCTTTCCCACTAGTGCCTACGGCGTCTACCATATCACCAGGAAGAGTTAGTAGTGCACCTGGATTTCTGCCACCACAGCAGCAGGGAATGAGTTCTCAACAGTACTTGAATATTCAATTGACAAACCAAATGTACAGGCCAACCCAGCAGCAGATGATGGGACAAGTATCACCTCACTACACAAACCCATCACATGTTAGGAGTGCGCCACCATCATCAATGTATGCTGAGCCAGTGGGGAATATCCTTTCACCTGGGATTCAGACTAACTCCCAGATGCCTGTAATATCTGGACCTGGGTATCAAGATCATCGTACTGACGGAGTAGCTAAAGATGTTGACCAGAGACAGACACCGGGAATAATGCCTCATCAGTTGTTCGGACAATCACCAATGAATTTGCAGATGGGTAATTTTAGTGGTGTTCCAATAATGCAGGTGGGAAGTGTCCCCATGACTTCGGCAAACTATAACATGAATCAACAACAACCGTACTATTCTCCATTGGGGTCACAAAATGTTCCCACAACTTTACATTCTCCAATACATCATTTACCAGTATCAAGTCATGGTGGGATTTTGTCCTCCTTTGGTATGCCAATCCAACAACAGAGGGTGGATAGTCCATTTCAGTCTTGCTCTGCTCACCATCCAATTAGTGTAACTCCATATCAGCAACCGTTTAACCACAGTCACATTGGCAACCTGCCTAGTGGTCCAAGTCACGCAGAAGCTCCTCCAGAACCAGAGTTTTTTGGAGATTGCTTAGGAGTTCAAACTCCACCATACAACGATAGTTTCACGAATAACAATTCATCGCGCCCAGAGAGCCCTGATTACGGCAATCCTATTCCTATACCGTCTGTACCATTCGCCATATATGATCCTGGCAATTACTCGACACCACCGTCAAGACCAAGCTCGCCGCACATTGATGCAAATTGCTCCATATGTCCGCCATCATTCTTAAACAGGAGGAGTGAATACGAAAGACTGATGATGATTCGCACGATGGCATTTTCATCACCAGAAACCATAGTTGTTTCTTCTACAGCATCTTCAGTTATAGATGTAACCCCATCTAGACAAACTCCTGTAGTGAGTCCAACTGAGCAGGATGGAGTTAATGCATGGAGTCTTGACTCTAGGGCGCAAATACCTACAAACAGACCTTTTGGTGGAGCCAAGCGGAAGAGAAATGGGGGTAGAAGTAGACGTGGTGTGAGGAGAAATAATCAGGATAACAAGACGAAAGCCAATCAAGGAGATGCCCGATTTCAGTCATTGAAACCTTTAAAGAAATCACCTTTGTCTTCCACAGTTAGCATACGTGATGGGAGCAGTACAAGTGCTACGGTTCCTGCTTCTTCGTTAATTACTACACCTGCATCTCAAGTAGTTACGACCACTGTTTCTCCTTCAGTGTCGACTCCTGTCTCTGCAGTAGTAACAGTTCCTATTTCTGCAATAGTCACAGCACCTGCTGTTTCATTAGTTACAGCTCATGCCTCTCCAATAGTGAAAGCTCCTGTCTCTCCATTAGTATCAGCTCCTGCCTCTCCAATAGTGAAAGCTCCCGTCTCTCCATTAGTATCAGCGCCCGCCTCTCCAATAGTGAAAGCTCCTGTCTCTCCATTAGTATCAGCGCCTGCATCTCCATTAGTGGCAGCTCCTGCCTCTCTATTAGTCCCTGTTATCAAGTCATCTCCCAAAACTCCCACTGTAACTCCTTCAAAACCAGCTGCTGCTGCTAGTTCTGCCACCACAATCGAAATGACAGCATCCTCAACGCAGGACATGTACCCTGAGTCAACAACCGTAGACGCAGGGTCAATAACAATGGACGCAGGGTCAATAACAACGGACGCAGGGTCAATAACAATGGCCCCAGAAAATACAAAATTGGTGAAATCATCCCCATCTTTGACGTCGGTATCATCAGCGGGAAACGCAAGTGTTAAATCATCTCCGTCTGTGACTTCGTTATCTTCAGCCTCTAATGCCCCTTCGCGTGATTCATCCCCTCCTACTCGTGTTGCAACGAGCAAAGGGACCTCTACTACACTTCCAACACAGCAGATGGTGAAGGCAAATGCGCAACCTAAACCTGTTCAGTCTACAGGAAGTCAGAAGGGATCTAAAGTTGTGCCATCTAGCCAACTCCCACCTTCTAATCCACTCAAGAGGAACTTGCTTCCACAGGCACAGCGGTGGTGTCCTATTCCTCAGAAGAAGAGCGTAGAGAGGATAGTTATTCCTGTGCGAGATAACGACACATCGACATCAGAAGAGGAGGATGACAATGTTGACCCAGTGTTTCAGCGTTCCCTGGATGTTTTCCTTAAGAAAGCTAGAGATGCTGTAGAGAAGAGACTTGCAGAGCAAAGCAATAGTGCTCCAGCGTCATCTAAGTTTCCCGACACTAAAGTTTCACCAAACAGTGCCACTCATTGGGTTACAAATGTTTCTTCTTCTATCACAAATGCTTCTAACTCTGATGAAGGTTTGGGTGACACCTCACGAGTAAACGTTTCAGAACATTCTACTGAAGACTCCGCAAAAACAAAGGAGAAGCCAAAGGGTGGTGTGGAAACCGCAGGTGGTGCAGAAAATGTCAAACCAATTAAAAATCAACCAGATCAGTCACCAGCGCGACCGTCAGTCGTAGTCCCAAAGGGTAATTCTACTCCCAAAGTTTCTATAGCCAAATCTTCTCCATCAGTTGCGAAAGTCACAGATTCAGCTTCAAAGGCTACTCCTCAGAGCCTTGGAAAGACTCCGGCAAGTTTGCAAAAGAAGTCTGTATTGAGCTCATCGCCAAACGCAAAACAGAAGAGTAATGAGGTCCGGACAGTGGCAGCTGCAATTGCAACAAGTCAAGCTATTCCACAATCACCAGGCGCATCAAATGCAGCTGCCAAAACACCCCTTACCCCTACAAACCAGAATGTAGAATCTCAAAAGGTTACATTAGCGAATAAAACGAATGGAAGTAGCATGCCAGTAGCTTCCACTTCAACTGCAGCTTCCTCTCCAGCCAATAGTAAAACTCGCCCAAGTAAAAATTCAACAGTGACAACACCCAATAGCAATAATACTCCAAGTAACAATGAAGATGGAACGAGCTCTAAAACAATAATTGACGAGTTGATGAAGAAGATAACGGAATCAAGAGATCAACTAGCATTGTCTGGCGCTGAAAAGACGCTTATTCGTAGTCGGTAAAAAAATTAAATAATATCTTCACATATTCAAAATTGCTCCAGAATTTCTATGATACATATTTAGTGTTTTTACATTTTCAATATCAACCATGAGTTACGTGATTAATAATTTTTACCATTACATTTTCTTTTTGCAGACAAAAATGCTTGGAAGAAATACGTGGAATTAAAGCAAGCATGGAGCAACACCTTCACTTTGTAAATTTGGAGTCAAACTGTCAGAATGAGATTGATCAGCTAAAGAAAAAACTTAATTTACTCAAATCTCGAAAAGAGATACTCAGCAAGAAGGCAACAGAGATTAACAACACGATTGTGGCAAAGACAAAAAAAGTTCTTCCAGGCCGTGCTCGTTGTATTAAGATATCCCGTGCTGTAAAATCTCTAGGGGGCAGGATTATTGGAGACAAGTATAAGGTGCCAGATATCTTCTTAAAAGATATATCAGAAAGTCTCAAGGAGCTTGACAGACTGCATACTCGAGAGCCTCCGAGGTACCAAATGGAGAGGGGCGAGGAATTCCGTCATTTGATTGGAAAAGCTACAATGAAATTAACAGCTACAAAGGTTACAACGAGCACGGTTCCATCCCTGGCCATCGCCACAACCTCCATGGCAGCCAAAGCAAAACCCGTAGCTCAAGCAGGAAGTTCTAAAGGTGGAACGAATAATAACATCAGTAAAAGTAATACTAATACAACTCCTGTTGCTGCTGGAGTTAAACCTGCCATGGCAGTATTAAGACCGAAAAATTGTGATCCGGCTAATCCTGACGCAGGGCCAAGTTCTACTGTGATTCAGAGTGGTGATGGAGAGAACGAAAAAGCAAAGGCGGTGACAAAGCCTGCTCCGGGAAATTCAATGAGCTCATTAAAAAAGACTGATTTTCTAACAAAAGACGCTTTAATTGAAGCTGACGGTGACGAAGATGGCAACCATGCTTCTGTACTATTTGTTCTTGATGTGGACTTGGCGACGACACAGACCATTGCTTCACTTATGAGTCGAACGGTGGAGGATTCTTTAGAGTGCTTAAATCAAACAGGGTTGGTCGTTTTTACATTAACGAGATTGAAAACTCTAATGTCTCGGGAAGTTTAAAATGCTTGTTGCTTTTTGTACAAAATATACTAGTTTCATATTTTCGTACACATATTCATTCGGGGTTTCTTTGATGGATGTTACCAAAAGTCTTTGTAATTTGTTTGGATTCTTTGTGGTTTGCTTTCTTGCAGTGGGAGGATACTGGATCCTAATAAGCAACTGTGTCCAGACTGGCTTCAGCATGGGGTTTGCCAGGATTTGGAACATTGTCCATTCCAGCATGATTGTATCAACTTGAATTGAGAGCACATGCCTTCTTCATTGCCAAATGTTAAAAATATGGATTTATCATGACCAATAGGGTAAGTAAACACCGTTGTCGCCTTCACGGGTGGTGGTGGTCTTGGTGGTGGAGCACTTTCTCTCAAATTCAGAAACATTTGTACTTCACACTAAATCAGATCAACTTTAATTAACTTCCACCATTATATATTGGCCTTTTTCTTGTATTATTTTTCGCTGTAACTATAAAATTAGTGCTTTGAAAAGTAAACTTATTATCTTAATCTAATATAATTCAGTTTTAACAGTGTTCGCTAACATAAATTGGTCCATTTTAACTGCTAATATTTTAAGTTAGTCTTTTCAGAAGTAAACAGTGAGATTACGAATATTTAATTCGTATTTTACGTCAATCTAGTTTTGTTTGTTTGCAAATAAGTTATTTCTTTGTTTAGTGACATGTGCATGTTTTTGCACTTTTGTTCTTGTAAAAAATGGAATTCTGCTTACAGTTCATACTTGTCCTTATCTGTATTGTGAGTTTGAGTGCTCTCGTCAAAACTTCACAATATTCTATATTCAGATGGCATGTATAATGGTACTTCTAATTGTATTTCTTTAACTAAGTGTATTTATGTGATTCACAATGAAGTATTTAAACCTAGGTCACTTTCATACTTTCATTTGACAAAAATAACAATGGATGTAAACAGATTTCCATATTTACGTTATTTATAGAAGATGTAGTTGAGACCATGTACTTAATGTATTGGACTACATCATGAGTAACTTGGTTTTTTTTGCTGTTAAGTTTTACCA
>JAHZNG010001181.1:0-12245 GCA_027744375.1 Orchesellides sinensis | reverse complement strand
ATTATACCCATTTAAACCCGTTAAAACCCGTACCCAGTGGGTAAAATATCTTAACCCACGGGTTTTTACCATCTCTGATTTCAGACAAATCTTGTTTGCAAACCTCATTAAGAATACGAAAGTGGGTGAACTGTTCAGGGTTATCTTGTGCCTTCTCCTTATCAAATTCAATCACGTTTTCTCCATACTTATCAAACAAAGTTGACGCAACATCAGGCAACAACTGTAAGATTTTCTGGCACACTTGCCACCGCAACCCTTCTCCATGAAGCTTAAGCTGTTTCCCTGTTGTGTAAATGAGTTGATACTTAACACTAAATATCTCATCACTTTCATCCACAATATCCCGAACATGATCCCTTAGCCAATTTTCAATATTGTAGAATTTCATTCCACTGGAGTACTTGCCTTGTTGGAAGTGATTATAAATCATGAGCCTAAAAGACAGCCGATATTCTGGCAAAGTCATGACAACCCCTTTAGCTTCCAAACATTCCCTGTAATTTTCTTGGATTTTATCTAAACAACCTGGCAACCTTTCCAGGTCTCGGCGACATGGAAACGTGTACAGTCTTCGGTTTACAAATCCCCCAATGGTGAAAGTAAGGAGGGCATAGTTTGTCTCAAATATTGAGCTGAGGACAGTAACGCGACACATTCTTTCACTACTGGAGAGTGTTGCGGTTATCATTGGAACAATTACGGATGTCTTTCCTTCACCCATGTTAAGCTGCATCACGCCATTCATACTGACACAGTTTTTATTTGACATGGTCATCATGTGCTTTGCAACACGCACTTGGATTGGCCTAATGGTAATGTTTAGCTCCAGCTGGAGAAGTAACCATTCCGGATATTCTTTTGGACTCCAGTTGTCACACCCAGTGGTTTCCTCCTCACGCTCTAGCTCTACCGAAAATTTCTCTGGATTTTGACTATACCTTTTAATACGGTTGAGACGCCTTAGCTGGCATAGTAAAACTGCTATTGCTCCAGTGTAGTTGCAAATAAAATAGTTGGGGGTATCATCATCGCTTGTTAATAGATCATTTGATGAAAGTAGTTGTCTCAGGATAACTACTGGCGCTATTTTAAAAAATATGCCACTTTTGGCTAATGCCTTTGTACATGCACTGTTGTTTATAGTGATACTGGCCAAAAAGTCAGAAAAAATCTGAATACGATTTGCAACCTGTTGTCTATTTCCAAATGCGTCTTTACTTGGAATCCTACCAGTTTCAAAAATTTGGGAGGCTGTGTGAGCTGTTGCTTTAAACGCATCTATATTTTCTTCCATTGTATATCTCTTGTCATTTATGATGGCATTCCAATCGGTGGCAACATCCGGAGTTGTGCTGAAGACAAGTTGGTGATGATAGAAGGATATACACGAGACGGGTGGAAAATGAGTATATTCTTCATATGCTTTTTCCAGTTCTTCTTCTATTTTATTGACAAACATTTTAAAACGGTGGTTTTCATACCAAGTGTTTAATTTTGAGTTGATGTTATTTAGCACGTCTCTAGTGAAATCCAAGTACCAGAAAGACATTATCCTACGGATTGTTCCCCATTTCATTTCACCCGTTGGCCAGTAGTCCTTCAAGGCTGTTACCAAGCGAGAAATCTCACTTTGGGTTGACAGCTCATGTGCATTCTTGGCATCTACGTACTTGGAATATGTGTCATAGTCACTTGGGGAACCGTTAAACGGTGTCGCTGCAGATTTTAGAATCTTTGTGATATCTTTGGCGAAAAAATTGTGAAAAGCAGGCACAAAATATCCTCGGATGGGAGCAGGAAAGGTTTGATTATTTTTATAAAAGTAAGAAATGTTGTGTAGGACGAGAGCATTGTCAAAGGAAGTCATGCCGGAATACACCATCGCTCCCAAAATCATTGTTAGTTCCACTTCCGGTACTTTAAGCGACTTGGCATATATCGCCAGCCAGTTTGGTCTCATTGGTATTTTTAGCCAGGCGTTCAATGGTCCTTCTAAATCCTCTTGACTGGGATATACATCACATTCATAACAGATTTCCTCCTTTGTTATTAAAAGGTTAGATAGACACCTGCCATCTGAAGGCTTCATGGGTCTAGCCTCCATTCGAAGTTTTGCAAATTCTGGAAATTTTTGGCAACGAGCGAGACTTCCATTCAAAGTAAATTTTCCTCCGTGTTGAGTATGCCTGTTCTAATTTTAGAATATGGGCTACTTTGTTGTAAACATTGATATTGCGAAAGTACGCCTTTTTACGTAACTTATCGCTAATTTTGCTTTGTGCTAGCTTAGCGCATGAATTTCCAGGAAATATTTCACTAAGCCGCATACTATCTCTAATTAAATTGTCCACAACAATATGGAACCCATCATATGCCACATAGCTGTTATACGTCAAGCCCGCTGGCCAAACCGTTTTCTGCATGTTTTCTAGCTTGTGTGGATAAAATTCTCTATGTGGTGACAAATTTCTGATCATCTCCAGAGTTTTTAAGCTTTCATTGTCGTAAGGAGAACATGAGAAAATGAATCCTGATTCAAGTATCCACATTGCCATTTCTAATCCAGTTAACCCAGTAAACGGATCTGGTTGATTGGATGACGTGGCGGCATGTAATAAAGCGAGATATAACCACGCACACTTTTCATTACTCGCTTTAAGCCGGTTTAATGTTTGGTCCACCTCATAAACAAAAAATTGAGGTTGCCTAACTGCATTCTCGGATTTGGAGGAAACTGTCTGATGGTAACTGGAACCATTGGAGGTAATCACTATTCTGCCATGGTTAATTAGAAATATTTTCACTTTTCCGCTCAATTCTGCAGGTGACTCCTGTTCAAGTAACAGGCCATTTCGTAAACCAATTAGTGTTCCAATACTTTGTTGTTGTGAAATGTAGAAGTTTGGATAGTTTAAACTGTACAGTAGAGATTGCCTCAGTTCAAATTTCAAATTCATTCTTCGCAAGTTTGCCGTGATTTTCATACCATTGCTTTTGTCCTCCCTGTTTACGTAAACATCAACAAATTCCTTTTCTTCCAATCTGGAAAGGATACCAGCAATCATTTTATAGCCGGTTGAATTAATTGATAGCAGTTGGCTTTGATTTTTTTGGTCACAAAATATCATTTTCCCATCAAATCCATCCTGGTATTTTAACTCATATTCTGTTATGTCCTGTTGTTCAAGGAAGTTATAGCGTTGAAGACTGGGCCTTAACCGGAAGTAAACTTCATTTTTTGTAGAGTGGTACCAATGATTGTAGTTACTTATAAAGTAGGTGTCAATTTCACCAGAAAACAGATGGGAAGGCAGAAGCTCTAGATAGTGGTCATCGTGGAGTTGACGGACAACCAAATTATTTTTGGAAGTTATGAAAAACTGGTAATGGTATCCAGCATATGTGTCAATTGTTTTAAAAGTGGTCGAGTCCCGCTGAACCTTGAATTGGCAGGAGAGGAAAAACTGTTGAAAGAGTGGTTGTCTTGTAATACTCTCTGGGAGATACGATGGAGGAAAGCCATCCACTAGAAATGCGCCTCGGAGAATGTCAATGTGCACAACATGCGTTCTCCTCCACAACTACATCGGCATCCTCGCTTGAATTTAGAACAAGGCGGTATTCGTAGGTGTGTGCTTTGGGTGCCAAACACCGAGTAAAATCCGTCTCGTTAGGGGAATGACCTTTGGCAGAGATCCACCGCTGGCAAGTGAAGTCATGCAGGATTGTCCTAGTAGCTTCAAGCTTGGTATGAAGATGGTCTTCTAAGTTTAATGGAATGGTAAATCTGGCGTGACGAAGGAGGTTGGAGAGAAAGCTAGAAAAATTTTGGTGGGCTTTTTCTCTGATAACCAAGTGATGCATACTTGTGACCACTTCAAGCCAATATAAAATATCAGTGGCGTCACTGATCACAATATCAAGCAGATCTGGAGAGTCTTATGTTGAATGTAAAAGCAGAGCATAGATTGGCGATGAGGTTGAGCTCCAGAAATTTCTTCTTTTCAAATTCTGGCATGTCTGAACTATTTGCTAACAACTCCTCCAATTCTGCTGACCATTGTTTAAGTATTGCCCTTACCATTCTTAGAATTGTACAGCATTTTGTTCTTATTCGCTTGCTTTGATTGAGCTCAAGTATTCGAATGGTTATCATAATTAAAGACATCATAATCACAGGGTTACTCCAGTTGGTTGCGTTGAATCTCATTGTTTTCTTGACAAGAGACAAAAATTCTAAGGAAAATGCATCATTGTCACAAAAGTCTTGATGGGATTCTCGAACTCCTCCCAACCCCTCCACTCCTACCTCCCACAGTGACTGAAGTATTAAAACAAGAACAGGCTCCTTTTCGATGGAAATACTTTTAGAGGAAATGGCTGCGTACAGATTACGAAGTTGAATTCGATGTCCTGCGCGCAGTGAACCGTAAGTAATGAACTCTTTCAAAGGAAGGTCAGCATGGCAGCTGTACTGCCAAGATATTACTTGGTTATCGGTGTGACTAGTTGAGTTGATAGAAAATTGCAAATTTTCATATGGTTCTGACATAAATGTGCTTTTGACTTGAAACGTAAGGGCGCCTTCTGGCCTAGTAAAGTTAAGCTTTGGTGTCATGAAGTAGCAGCAATTGAGCCCATTGTTCAAAATAAACTCATACTTTGATGACGTCATCACATTTGGATTTTCTCGGCCGTAATGCGACTTAGAGGTTGGTTTGGCTGTACTACCTAAATGAGCAAGAGTTGCCCTATCATTCCCGTTTAATGCTTGAGTGTTGAATTTTGCGCTGGACATCGTTTAAAAAATTATTCCATTGCGTGTGAATACTGTCCAACTTTAAGCCTTGGAATAGCTTTTCTTGATAAATTTCACCAAGGAACAGACAAAGCGAATCACGAAGACAAGCAATTTCTTCCGGAATTTGTAATTCAAAAATAACTCCAAACTGACGCGCCTCATCCTCTGGAAGGGGCTTTTCATAACAACTGACCGAACATTTCTTGGAGTTAAGGCTACTTTCAAATTTACAGTGGTCACATGGTGTTATATGCACCTTTCTTTCATAATACCTGCTATATTCATATTTGCATTGAGTGCGATAAAGCTGACTTTGAATGGTTTCGCATTGCCTTTTGGCTTCCTCCACTTCTTCATATTTACTCTTAATTTTGGCATCAGTTTCCTCCAAAATATGTTTCCTGAGCGTAATCATGTGTACACATGTTTTCGCATACCTTACCGAAAATGAGGATGGGCTCACCTGGTCTTCCCCAATCAAACTGGGATATTTCGCTGCTTCATCACGACAGCGAAAGTATTTAACAAGTTGATCCAGTTCAACCATATCCTGTCGTTCATACAGCAACAGGTTGTCAAACAAACATGGTTCAATGCCTGACTTGTGCTCCTTCAGCAAAGGATATCTTTCAGTGGCCATCTTATCCAGAACCTGGGTAAACTTAAGGACTGTCAACGTCATCCTGCTGAATGCCACTGGATCTTTATATTCTTGACTGTACAGCCTTGCCACGGTTCCAGTGTAAGCTACAAGCAGATTGAAAATATCCCTTGAACTATAATTAGCTTCCATTTGACGTAGCACAAAGTGTTCCACGCAGTGAATCCAGATGGTTTGGTCGTTAATGTGAATGTCTCCATTAGCTACTGTAAACATTTGCGGAGTTCCTGTTAAGACAAGTGCTGATAATGTAGATAACCTATTTACCCGGTCGATTCCAGCCAAGCCATCCACATTTTCAGACGAAGAAGGTTCCCTCTGCCAATTTTTCAAGTAGTCATTTAACGCTGTCATGTTGTGACAAAGGTCCAATTGAAACTCTTGATCAGTTCGTGTGACCCGCTGGACACTACTTCTCTCCCCGTGCTTTGCACATGTTATTGACCATTGCTTCTCTAAAGTATCATGAACGTCATCAATTAGCTTGAAAACATGGTCTAGAGTAGTCTTCTTAAAATCCATTATAACAGCTGCATTTATTGTGTCACATTCCATTGCTGATAGCTTGGTCGCTCGTCGTGCTAGCTTGGTCAGCATTTGTCTGATGAAGTCGCCATCAAGACATTCCAATGGGCGTATATTGCCGAAATTCTTCTGGCGATGATAAAATTCCTTGCATATAAACACCAGAAGTTGGAGCAACAAAATCTTGTAAATTATTACAGCATCCCGGTCATTTTTCAATTCTTCCTTGAGCATCAGTTGCAAAGTGACCTTGGCTGACATCCACATTCCTGAGCGTCGAAAGGGTACCAGGCAGTTGTTCCAATTGACTTCGTCACGTACTTTCTTACTAAATTTGATAGTATCGCTTACGTAAGTTTTCATTATTTCAGTATAATCCTCAGTACGGATGGGATTTAAAATTCCAACTATGAATTCAGACACCACTGAGGGCAACGGTACTTCCCTAATTTCGTTAAAACTCATATTTGCTTTGTTACTCGTGCTCATGGCTATATCACAGGTGTTTAAGCAGAGGTTTTTAATTTGCTGGGCAAAACATGATGACATTAAAAGCCGGGAAATAGGTATGATATCAATTGTTTCAGGGTAAGTCACCTGGACAGAACCCACAGTGGACATGACGGTATTTGAAGGAAGTGACGCCCGGAATGTAATAAGCCGGAAGTGATTTTCATCTAACTTTGTAAAAATCATTGAGCAGTTTTGACAACGAATGTATAGAGCAAAGGACTGGCCTACTTGCAGGTGATTGAGAGCTATTGTATAATCTGCAAACTCATCTTGTATGCCTTCGCAGATTGACTGTAATTTGGCCCATACCTGAAAACACTGCTGGGTTTTGGGCAGCAATTGGGATAAATGATTCTGGTTTGCTTCGGAAACTACGTTTAACAAATATTTAAGTAAGTATCCTTCATACTCTTGTATTCCTCCTTGGTCTTCGGCGGACTGGGGCAGCATACGAGGGAAAAAGGTGTGAATAGCTGCGTGGCATAGGAGATGCACATGGGGATCCTCTTCCCCCTCTTCCATTGTTGATATTTTTCTGTTCTTCAAAACCTATTCGAGTTTTTTAAACAACTGTAACTGAATTCAAACCAGTATAACGAAATTATACTTTTGTGTTATATGTGAAAACTTTAATAATTTAACTTGTATTTGATATTGCACGAAAACACTTTTTAAGTCTGCAGTGTAATTTTGAGACAACTTGCTTGACTGCCGGTGAAAATAATTTTGAAGCTGTCTACCAATTATTCATAGAAAATGACATTATCTATTGCATAAAACTAAAAGTCCAGACAAGATATAATTTACTCCACATTTTTGCACGCTGCCTGCATCAATTGTATAAAGTTGTGATTGATAGCTATACGTAATATAAATTTAAAACACTTGAAAGTTTATATTTCAGATATATTTCTAAGAAAATTCAGACTGTATCAGCTCTTAGGAATATGTTCAAATGGAGTTGAGTGCACGTGTTTGCAAAATTGTTGAAGCTGACCATATTAAACGAGCATCTCCACACTTGCATAGGAATAGTTATGATGTGCAAAATTTAATTATCAAAGTTCAAGTATCAGAGTTAAATAATAAATTTTCCCAAAAAACTCAAACACCGTGTGCAGATGGCTAATTATCACATGATAAAATGATGTTGGGTGCATGCGATCAGGGGTTTATGTGTATGGCGTAAACATGATGATGTTTGATAACTGGTTATGCAAACTCAGGTGCATTTGTTATGTATGTGCGATAAGGCAATAACTTATGATTATGTATAACAAAATTTATGAATTAGGGGAATGGAGTGATTATTAGCGGAAATCTTCATAGGCATTTTTAACTTTTAATATTTAGAATAGTAACGAGAGTTGGATTGAAATGAAAAGAACAACCTGTAATATTAGGATTTTTATAAATAAATGAGAGAAAAAGATTGCTACGTTCTACAGGACCCTGTTTTACGACTTTGTAATGCAGTTTTTGGGTTTCACGGGTTAAGTTTTAGAGAAAAGAGGGTAATGTCGGAAAAGGTTTTAAAAAATTGCTAAAAATGTCAAGTCCACCTTAGATAGGCATATTGCGCCTGTGCTTCGTGGTTGATCTAACACTAACTCCACATGCTCATGCTCCTTGTTACTCATCTCCCTGCATTTGATTTTACTTATCTCACCGTAAGGTTTCCACATTCACATGGTGTCCCTCGCACCATCACACCGTATTACCCTAAAGGCTTGGTTTCTGTAATAGTCTTTATCTGAATTAACATTTGAATTCATTTGTAAGGTCAAAAACAAACAATACTAACATGCATTTTTATAATGTATGTTCGAATTTGTCAATCAATCCACTTTAATTCTTTTGTCATTTTGACACCAATTATTTATTATCAAATATGTATTTCATCACAATATCGGTGTTTTCTCCGATATCTTAGCTAGGCAGATATAATTCCTTGTTAGGAATATTGGAATGAAAAAGGCATGACTACATCATTTTCACAAATACAACTATCCTAATCCATGCCCTAAATACGGTACCAACTTAAATGGTATGCATAGGCATATATATGTGTGCTCATTTTGTTAATTTATAGTTTATTTACGACTACAAAAATTTCTTAAGGAGAGATACTTTAATCTAAAGTTTTAAGAGGACATGTATGTTCAACGTTTTATTTAGTCTTTAGCAAAAGTACAATATCATCATGTTAGAGTATAATTATGAGCATTCTATTATGTTATTTTATGCAAAGTTTTTCGTTTTAACAAGAAAATGGTAAAAAGAGATTTAAAATCGGAAACAAATTTGTGTATTTATGGCAAGAATTACTGTTAGAGCGGTCAAGAAACTCGACAGTTACAATTGTTTGTAGGTTAAAGTCAACGTTCTAAATCGAGGCAAATTTTCCTCATTTAAATTGAGTTGTTAAGTAGAACGGAAAAATTGCAAATGGTGGGCAAAAGCTGCTTTCCATGGTATAATATAATACAATACTTTTTCATGCCAATGTATTAAAAATTGCGTGCGTACCTGGAATATCCATAGTTTATCCCAGTAAACCGCAAAAACCGCCTGGAAAATTTACTAAAAAGGTTTTAGGTAATTGTTCGTCATTGATTTGGATATTTCTAACGTTTTGTAAAATATATATGTCCCAGGTAAATTAGTACATATTATGACTTAAAATTTAAAAGCTTTAAATACAGGATATCTACGAGATTGGTTTTTGAATAGTAGTATTGACTTTCTACCTCCAAATTAATTTAAAATGCCTGATCATAAATAAAGTATTAACATAATATACCTTGATTTTGAGCATAAGTAATACCATACAACAGTTTCAATCTTATTAGATCTCATCAGTAGTATGTAGTATTTGCTCAAATTAATTTATTACAATACAAGTTAGAAAATTACTTACAATTACATGTCCTGGGAATTTGATTCATTAGAAAGAAAGAACCATTTTTCAAGACTCAAAACAATATATTTTCAGGGACTGAATAAAATGTTATAATACATCTTTTATGGAATATTGGAATTGAGTTTGAAACCTGGTAGTTATTGGAGTATTTGTTCCATGACAACCTTTTTTAACCGTTTTAAAACTCAACGAAATATTCAAATTGTTCGACAATAAGTCAAAGTCTCCGTTGATCGGTTTAAATATGATTACCTTTCAACAATTTTTAGTCGAACACAAATATCACTTAATTCCAAATTGATAGGTTCTAGGCATGGCTGGGAAACTTACTCAAAACTTATGTACAAATAATTTAAAAATCGTTAATATTTCGTGTTTTGATCGTCGCAAGACGTTTACACTCATTTTTGAAACCATTGCAAAGTTCCCTGTCCCCCCACCAATCTGTATGACCAAGGAAATATTAAGGTTTTCCGATTCTTTTCACACGTTTGACTTGATATAGTTTATAAAGCACCCAATATTTTGCTGGTAGAGAGTATTCTCCTTCGGTTTCCATTAGGAAGACAATGGCAGTCACCTAGCGCCATTTTTTATCTATTTGATATCTCAGCAATTATCATCAGTTTCTTTTCAGTGTGGGTTTGAAACAAGCACTTACACGAAATCCAGCTTATTTTACTGAAATGTTCCACGTAGTTTCACTTTTCCTCGAATGTAATCCAAACTTAGAAAAATTATTTATTTACCTATTTATTCCAGGCTACCTTGAAATTCCCCTCCTGATCTGTTACGTATGAATAGTCCATGGGCTTTAGGTTTAGGAGTATATGTGGGGGATGGAATTTGGACGTCTTGGAACAGTCCATTTGGTAAATGTGTATAAAATGCATTTGTGGTTTGCGAAATAAACAACGTACGTATACAACGTTGTAAGCTTGCAAAATGTAGCTAACTAACTAACATCAATGCTACTGTCTTGTTTATGTGTGTACCCATCAATATGATGATGATATTTTGTAACCAGCTTGTACCATAACATAAAAAATGTTGCAATTCTCAAATAAAATGTCAGACATAATAACGACAAAATGCTATTCATAATTCTTGGGAGCGTAAAAAACAATGAATACAATTAGACCAATAACGAGACAATAAACTCACGGCATATCTTTAACCTTGACGATGCTGAAATCGAAAAGTTTAAGGACGCTACCACAATTTGCCAAACCAAGCACACTGTAAACAGAAGATTGAGTATGTATTAAATACTATCGATTAAAAATTCTCATAGTAGACAATACCCTATGTAGTTTTGTTTGCGATTTTTCAGACATCGTATATTGGAGCGTCAACGTATCCTTGTTTTAAAAGTAAACACAAAGTCTTTTTATAATAAAAATGACGATGCAGACTTATAACTTTTTAAACGCTGTCCCGTGATGTTGAACTCTAATATTAGCGTTCCACATAAATTGATAAATGGCCAGATTGGTAATGTAAACCAATTTTACATATCTCCATGTGATTTACAAAAAATCCCACCAATACAGAAGTTTATTACAGTATTCATCTCAGTGCAAACGCAATAAAGATGAGTTTATTCCCATTCATGCCAAGCGGCGTTCTAGTTTTGATGACGTTATCTACAAAACAAGAACTACGTTCGAGTTTTCTCTTATGTCTGCAGAGATACATACGATACACAAAGCACAGGGCAAGACCTTTAAAACGCTACAAAATTCGCTTAAAACGTTTCTTTGACAGTTATAACTTCTGCACAGCGATATATCATATTGAGAATTTGAGTCAACTGATTTTTACTGCGCCACAATTTACATCCACCTTACTTCCAAGGAATAGTGGTGTTCAGGTACAAAGACGGGTTCAGATTCAGGGACTAACTGAACTTGCAAGCAAGCAGTTACAGTAAAAAAGTTCCATGGAAAAAAATAAATTTACGCTTCTCTTCCGTCGCCATTTCTCTCAGGCATACAAAAGAAGTTCTTCTGTTCTCATGACTAGATTAACACTGGGATCCCAGACTAAGACACTTTATGAAGTAGTTACTGATGCAAAAAATGACTCTGTTTCTCTCTTAGTGGACTATATTCACCTTAAAGAAAACCAGACGGACGAAGAAATTGGAAATTTTTTAGGATATACAACTGCTGTTGCCCAAACGCAACTTAGCTAACTTTGTGGACGAAATAACTTGGCGATATATTCCATTATATACCAATTAAAACATAAATCATTAGGTACATTCTACGGAATGATTGATAGTGAATACCTAGATTTCATGAATAACCCAATGCAATTATTAGTACTCGCACGACTCTCTCGCCGCCACCCTTCTTCGACTAAACAAAGATGTCTTTGTGTGTTATACGAATTCATGCAAAAGTAAAGAGGAGTTTAAAAAATGGTTGTTTGAGCCGTTAGGTATTGATTATACCAGTCAATTTCTTAAAAATATAAAAAGATTGAGACGCAAATGAATGAAGCAAATAGAGTATCAATATTGGCAGGGTTTACTGTTTGTTGAAAAATTATAAAATTCATTATGACAAATGTAATGTACAAGAAAATAGTTTGAGATATTTTTTAATTTACATAAATATGCAAAAAGTTTTTATTTGAGTAAAAAACTCATGAAGAATCGATTTCAGATAAGTATCCTGCATTACTTGAATAAGAGTCATGTGAACTGGAAGTTGAACTTTCACTGCAATTAGATAAACTCCCATCGCATGCAGACCTTTGATTTAAACCCCTTAAATCAACTCGGAATGATTCCTTATTCTCTTCTGCTATAT
>JAHZNG010001180.1:0-19225 GCA_027744375.1 Orchesellides sinensis | reverse complement strand
AATAATAATAGACACACAATGTACATTTATCTGTATATGACTTGATTCAAAAGAGTATCATAATATATAAAAATGTGTTGATGTGACGGAGCAAGAATAAAAATCATTCAAGAGAAGTCAATAGAGCGGGAGTGTATACATACGCAATAAATCCAGGTTTTTTCCACAAGACTGGCAACAACACAAAGGAACTCAGAGGTTTTTATTGATGATTTGCAATATATACAGTGGTTTACATTGGCAAATGCAAAACAAAGGGAACTCGCAACACCATATTTTTTACGGATGAATAAAAATATGTGTATTATTATCATTATTGCAGGCAGCATCTGGAAAATTCATACGTCATGTTATCATTACTTCAATGCACTTTGTATTTCTTTTGGAATAAGAAAAGCTTTTCATAACAACTCCATTTACTTTCACCACCTTATTCCTAGCGAATCCATACAATATTATTATTATTACCAGTGGAATATATTATTTTAAGGTATAATCCTGATCCGGGGATCCCATATACAAAAATTTGTTGGCTGTGGTCCAGACCACTGTGGAATAGAGCTAGTCAAGCGTCTCTGATCGTTTTCCGATTGTGAAGAGTAAAAAAGGGAATTTCACCTTAGTCTCCATCTCTCCATAACTTTGCATTGTGTTTGCACGCACCACTTGTTCTCTTCTCGTATACAAAAAATATATGTGGGATTTATTATTATTCTCCTCCTCATCCCAACATTTTACAATCTGATGATGATGACGAGAACAAAAGTCAATAGTGTGNGTTCTCTTCTCGTATACAAAAAATATATGTGGGATTTATTATTATTCTCCTCCTCATCCCAACATTTTACAATCTGATGATGATGACGAGAACAAAAGTCAATAGTGTGTATGTGTGCCCATGATTCTCTCTTTAAGGATGAGAAAAGGGAGAAAACAAATGAGAATAGGAAATGGACTTTTTATTATTGTCCTCTCCAAATAAAAGGAATCATCCCAGGAATATTTTATGTGTACATATTTTTGTTACGAGTCTCATCTCATCTTTATTTTATGACTGACCATAATAATAATGGAGTCACTGTGTGTGTGTCGATTGTCAATATTGTACATGTGTATTGGAAATTTATATAAATGCGAGATGACCATAAAAATAGATGACAGTATTATTATCTGTGTACTTTTGTCAATGTCACTGTCATACCTCCTTTTGTATGTGAAGTGCATTATTACGGTCATTATTACGACTCTCTCTCTTTATATTTAGGTATGTTGTATTGAAAGTTACCAAAAATTATTGTAACTCATTAAGAATGCATTACATTCCTATTAATCTTCCCCATCCCCCAATTCCAAGTATTGCTCAGTTTTATCATCCAAATGTAAAAGTTATTTGGCAAAAGGGAAAAAAGAATCTTTTTATGGGGTTTTGAATAAAGCCATACATACATATCTAAAATATTACTGCGTACTTTGTGATTGTCCATTTTATACACACATTGCATTGGTTTGGTCATCATATTATCACTGGCTTTGATCTTTTTTTTTATTTTGCCACAGAAGAAAAATATGCTTTTCTTTTCTATTGAGAAACTTCTCAGCACAAAAAAATAATAATTTGTCATCTTTCAAAAAAAAGATGCTCATGGCTTTTTATTTTCTCTCCCTATCTTCTTTATTTCATCTTTTATGTTGATAAAGGAGCAGATGAGAATCCGGTGGTGGTGGTGCTTGCTTATGATATTTCTTTGTTGCACTCTAGAAATAAAAATAATAGAGATGTGTGACAAGGAATGATGAAGGTGGTGGGAAAATGGAGTCAGGACTAGAAAAACCAGCTTTCAAATAAATTAGTATACTAGAAACATACATATACATACACATTAATAAATTGGACAGCGTCAAGTCAAAAGAAAGGATAGCCCCTAGAAAATAGACAAAAAAAGATGAAAGTGAAAGTTGTTGGTTTGTGCAACAAGAGAAAAGGATGAGAGAGAGGATATAAACGTAACCAAGGAAAAAAGAATCAACAGAATTCATTCATATACTTGTTTTGGGAAAAAAGACGAAAGAGAAAGTTTAGTTTTTGTTGCCAAAGGGCTCGCCTCTTTTATTTCGTGAGCCTTCATTCTTTCTTCTTTTGTTTATAAGAAAAAAAAGAAAAGATGTGTGTATTTCCCATCCTTTTCTTTAATGATTTTCTTCTTTCTAGAATTATTTTTCTTTTCTCTTTTTCAACACAAGAGAGATTTTTTTGGGTTGTCGTAGTACCATCCACTTTGTATTGCACACGGGTTTACATGTTGTAGCCCACTTGAATTACGACTTTCTTGTGTTTTCCCAGCTTTCTCTGTTGTTGGGATATTCTGTTGATGAAGCTAAAAAAAGTTTTACTTTTTTTTATAAAAGAATACGGTATACAGTATGCATGCATCTATCACCGTGCATCTTTTCTCTCCCTTCTTTTATCTTTGTCCTCCTTTTGCTTTCTCTTTCACACTAAAAACCCGTCCAGAGAGGAGAAAGTTAACAAAAATGTTGTGCTTTCAAAATAAAAAATGTAGTCAACTCTTTTATTTTATGTAAAAGTTTTTTAAGTGTATAAATGGTGAAAAAAAGTAGCCCATTTTTTCCAAGGGTACCTTCATCTCCCATCCTATCGTCATCAACACTATCACATTTTTATAGAAAAAGAAAAGAAAGCTGTTCTTTACATTTACTCTTCTTCTATAGAATCCCACTCAGCCTTTCTTTCTTTTACCAAAAAATTCCTTGAAGCTAATAGGAAAAGTTTAGGGACTCAAGGGGACTGTCTCCTTTCCTTAGCCTAGACTTTTTTAAAGCCTACGAAAAAATCTGTCATTTGGTTTTTGTGTTGTTCCATTCAAAAAGCCATATTATAATGGAGGATGTCTGCATGCTGGTTACAATCTATTTTTAATTTAGGTACATACATATACATATGCATACTTACACCACAAACAATACCACCAACTGGATCAGATGACACAAAAAAGGGTTACAATATAAAAGCTTCAAGAAGGCATAAGTTTCAGTTTCTTTTTTATGGTGATAAGAAGCAAGTCAAATTGAACCTCTTCTGTGACGAAACAAAAGCAAAAAAATACTATGTAAAAGCACACACATCGTCTTCAAAATTTCCCTTGCGTGGGCGGCTGATTGTTCATGCTTCCCTACCTATTTTTTTTCAGCAGCCGAGTTTCATATAATATGTGTTTTGTGATGATACTCCGATATAATAGTTCTCCCTCTCCAAATCCGACAAAATCCATAGCAATGTTGTTTTTTTTACACATCGTCTTCAAAATTTCCCTTGCGTGGGCGGCTGATTGTTCATGCTTCCCTACCTATTTTTTTCAGCAGCCGAGTTTCATATATGTGTTTTGTGATGATACTCCGATATAATAGTGCTCCCTCTCCAAATCCAACAAAATCCATAGCAATGTTGTTTTTTTTATCCTCCTCCTCCTGTTGCAAGGCTTTATGACAATAAATATTGTAGTCTATGACAGCTTTACGGGTTGCTGCCTACAATGCGAACGTGACTCTTCTCGTCATCCCTCCTCATCCATACATACATTTTTATAAATAAATGAACAAGCTATTATTATACCATGGTGAAATAACAACGTAATGGAATTTTACACGGGTATATAAAAGAATTATACCGTTATAACCGGAAGGGAGATCACAAAATCATGTTTTATACAGCCTCTAAATAAAAAAAGGTTAAAAAATGTGTCTTCCCCATCGTCGCACTACCACCACGTGTGCTAATGATCTCTCGTAATTAGTCCACAGGCAAGGGATAAGGCGCAGGGATTGTTTGTAATCCATTTATAAATGGATATTACATTGAGACGACATATCATATGTGGTGCATACGTTACGCTATGATTATCATTTGGTGCCGGGATGGTATGCACAGTATAAAAGGCTAAAGAAGACAATTATAAAAGATGAGAGATTCCAGGCGGATCAAAATATACACATAGGATATATATGTAAATTGTGTTCAGAGAGTGAAACCAAGACGCTCCAAACAATTCATGTGTATCTCTTGTAATCTTTTTTGTCATGGCATGCTCCTGTTGTCTCACTATTTCACTTATAATGGGATTATTATTATGACTACCATTATCATCCTTGTATATTATTATGCTGCGTACGCATCCCATATTATTATTTATGTATTACAAACATTTTCCCTGGTATTTTTTTTTCGTCTCTGGATTCCTTTCTCCGTTTTTTTATATATTTTAACCCGAGAACACAAACATACACGGGGCTGCTTGTGTACACAAGTATTTTTATGGGGGAAGACAATGAGCTGTGATGAGATTTGTCTCATTCTCCTCTCTTGTGTATCAAATTTGGCACGGGGTCAAACAGAGTTAAACAGAGTGCCAATTTGGACTGCTCTTGTTTCACATTTTCTTTTTTGTTCTTTGGATTCTCTTATCATCATCTTTATTCTTTTGGCTTTTGTTTGCGTCTAAACGCTCAATTTTTCTTGAGCTCGTTGAATTTATCAGGACTATTCTTTTTTATTTGGCTCGTGATCCTTTCAGTCATGCCTTGCTATAATAGAGAGAAATAATAATGATAGGAGAGATGTCTGTGGAGCTAATGAGCTCTGCTAGAAAAAATATTTGAGGAGGAGGAGCACCAGAAGGAGATAAAGAAAGAGTGAGAGAGAGAGAGAATTCATAAAAGGGGAAAGAATAGACGACGGAGAGAGGAGATAAAACAAAAGGATGTACAAAAGTCTATTCGGAATAAAGAATGGGATGATAATAGAGAGGAGAGCGTGACAATGGAATGTGAAGACACCCACAAAGGCGGAGATCTTGAAATGTATTAAGAAAACATACGCGGTAGGCATGCATGCGCTCACAGCTAAAACTTTATAATTTGATTTGGGAAATGAGAAAGATACACTTGAAATCATGAGAGGATATACATGTGCATGCAAGTGTGGATGGAAGTATTGTTATTGCCATGGGCAACAATGTCATCATCTCAATGTATACTTTGTATGTGGCATGCTACTACACAGATATTTTCCACGGATCATAAAATAGATTTGATTGGAAAGGGTTGAGGAAAGACTTGATTATTACGAGATATGTTGAGACATGTAGTCTTATGCTTTTGTTGTATAGAAATGATTTTTTATGTGAGATGCTCAAACAGAACTCTGTTTTTTAGCCTATGATATGCCTATGTATATGGAAATAGTCGTAAAGAATGAATATTAGTGTCATAATAATAATGACATGGTTTTGCAAAAACTGTTTTTCATCCTGTACTATTTTATGTTGGTTCATGTGCATGTGTGTGTGTGTGCAATGAGTATTTTTGATAACGGTTTTAAATGAGCAAGTCTGTCCTTATCTTTCTCTCTTTTTCAACGGATGAGCACACGGTATTTAGTACGTTTTCTCACATGATTAGTAAACATGCAAGACTTTTTGCAGCCTACACAACTAACTAGACAGATAATACAGAAAAAATACAGTTTGAAATAATAATTGAGCAAAAAAAAATATATAAAGTAAAATTTATGACGGAGATGAAGATGATGAGACAGAGAAAGAGAGAATGTGTATAATAATTTTGGTCTGATTATCACAAAAGATTTGAGAAAGAAATATATAATGAATGTATGTATGAATAAGAGAATGTATATATAAGAAGCAGCGGAAGACGTGGTTGAGCGTTATGAATTATGAGAGTCATAAATGGGACATTTTATTTTATGGGAATCGTATCGTGTCCTAATACATTTGTTTCTTGTTGTCTTGTGCAAAAGAGATAACAGACAAAATGAGAATCTCCTTTGCTAACTTGCTTTGCTTTCTTTTTTTTCATTTCTTGGCATATACTAAATATCTTCTTGTTTGAGAATATTAAAAAAAGAATATAGTATGCTGCAATTGTCGTTTGTAGAAAAGAATATGTGTAGCGCACATTGTTGCAGGGTTTTACATGGGAAAGAGCTAAAGCTGTGTATTTTTTAAATAGCACATTTAATCATATCAATTATATTTATGACAGTCGTATAATTTCATGGAGTATCTAGTTGAGATTAGAAATTTATGAAGGAGTTTTCAACGGGCACACAACGACAGAAATACAACTGCTCAAGAAATCATCTTGTTAAATTGGAATAGGAAATAATACACAACAAAAATTATCCTTTTCATTTTTAAAGACAAAAAATATTTATACTTTTTATTCACGTCTTGTGTAAAAAATGAAATGCTTCTTGNCGACAGAAATACAACTGCTCAAGAAATCATCTTGTTAAATTGGAATAGGAAATAATACACAACAAAAATTATCCTTTTCATTTTTAAAGACAAAAAATATTTATACTTTTTATTCACGTCTTGTGTAAAAAATGAAATGCTTCTTTTTAAATAATCGACTTTGTCTTCAATTCATTATAAAAAAAAACTAATTTTATTTCTTCTTATTCCTCTCCCTTGCAAAATTCCTATGGATGTTACAAAAGGTGTGTAAAGAGACGGAAAAATAAAATGTGTGTGCGTGTGTGTGTATCCGAGACAAGTCTTTTTTTTTCTTTATGCCTATTTTTAATTTTTGTCTTTCATATTTTTGGGCTGTGTATGTTAAATCTTCTTTATCGACCCATCACACGTTCACATTCATAGCCATTAATGCTTCTTGTTAAATAATCGACTTTGTCTTCAATTCATAATAAAAAAAACTAATTTTATTTCTTCTTATTCCTCTCCCTTGCAAAATTCCTATGGATGTTATTTACAAAAGGTGTGTAAAGAGACGGAAAAATAAAATGTGTGTGCGTGTGTGTGTATCCGAGACAAGTCTTTTTTTCTTTATGCCTATTTTTAATTTTTGTCTTTCATATTTTTGGGCTGTGTATGTTAAATCTTCTTTATCGACCCATCACACGTTCACATTCATAGCCATAAAAAATACACACACATCCCATCCTTATGCCGTCTTCATGTCGGCCAGGCGTAGAAGATGGGCTTAAGAATACAGTTTTTTATAACTGTGTTGTATTTAAGCAATGGAACAATTAAAAATGTGCGACACACCAACACGACGCGACATAAATAAAAACAAGAGGAGATGAGATGATGTTATACAGACTTAGTAGATACATTTATTCCCATCGGTTGCCAACTGGGAAGGAGGATAAATGAGGGAGAGCGTGACAGAAGCTGATAAAAAGAATAATAGCAATAATCATAATAGTAATAATTGTCTTGGCAATAAATAATTACACACGTAGCATCATTCTCAACAGCCATCTTTGAAAAAGTAAATGTTGCGCAACGTAACATACTCTGCTCTACATTTCGATTTGATTTTGAACAACACAAAAAAATAACATTTTATAATAAATGTCCAATCCGACTTATTTCCCGTTGTTGAAAATATGAAGCCAGTCAAGAAAACCATTTTTCTTTTGTGATGCTCTATTGGCAATGTTTCTCCCTTACCAGATCTTATGACTATTATCATATTATCATAATGCCATTTTATTTATGCAAGGCTTGAAAAGAAAACCAAAAAAATCCGTCTGTCACACTATTTATGATTATTTTTTTGTTGCATGTATTCACTATGTATATGGATCAAGACTTGTTTTTTATGGTGCTGGCATGAGATCACAAAACTATCATAGAATATTAAAAAAGCTCTCTCATCTTTCACTCAATTGTTTTTCAACCTTGCTCAAGACCGGCATCAGATGCACATAACATGTTATAATTTAGCATGACAAATTTTGGCAAAACAGATCATCATCATAAAATGTACCGGTATTCTTTGCTTTTCCCTTACAAAAAAATGATGTATCTGTGAAAAATGTGTTTTCTGCTACAATAATCCTTGTTGGCAAAAGGAAAGAGGAATACACCATTTCATACTTGCTTTCTCTTTTTATTATGAAATGTACATGGGTCTCATTCTATCTTACCAGGGATAAGAAGGAAAAGGGTTGATATGTAAAAGGTGATCTGTCTTTGACTTTCCCATCAATCAAGAAGATCCCCATCGTCATCATCCCCACACTTACAATGGTCACAAGTGTCTTTATGTTTTGAGTTGAAAATAATATGTAATTTTCCTTTGGCTGTCTCTGCCTTGTTCCTAGTTGTCACTTATCTTTACTCTTATCCGCTCTGCCCCATTTAACAGTCTCTTGTCCCATTTGTCCTCCTCTCTAACTGATACACGTACTAACTTGTACTAACTCTGTTTTTTTGATGTAGTCATATTATGATGAGCTGATCTTCCAACCGAATAAGAAACACGGAGAGAGAGAGAGAGTTATTGCATGTGTGTCGGATATTTACAGAGCCACAGCCTGTCATAATTTTTTTTATACTTATGTTGAACGACAGGACAAGAGGTAAAAAGAGTGGATATTATGGATTATGACAAGAAATGTGGGTAATAAATCGGATTTGAGAGACAAAGTACAAACTTTGTTCAACTGTTCCTACTTTTCAAAACGGGTTTTTTATATTATTGGAATTATCATATTGGATTTCATAAAAAAATGTGAAATAGCATGTGTATTAGACCTATTTTTTAAAGGGAGATGTGAATGACCTTTTGTGCACAGCTAATTGTTGCTTTTTTAACGGTGAATGTAATTTTTTAGAGAGAGAATGGAAGATTTATGGGAGCAAAGGAATTTCTTAGTTTTTTTTGTGGTTTTCATGTATTGATGCGAGAGGACGCATGAATGAATAAATATTTTTCGGCGAATCATAATGATTTTATTGGAGATTGCATCACCACCGTATACGTGTATACATGCAGATCATATAAAAAAGTATGAATGTGTGGTGATTGGATTGGAAATTGCATTTTGGGCTTTTTATGAGCAATATGGCACATGGCATATAAAGAGTTATAAAGGCAATGTTGTAAATAATAAAAGGCAATATATGAAAAATTATCTTTGAGAGAGTGAATCTTGTTGAGTGAGTGCTAACATTTGGCCAGTGTAGTGGGAATGCTTGGCATTTGAGGAAAATTGGCCCATAAAAAAGAAAAGGATTGAGTGAGAGAACAGAGATAAAGAAATGCAGAAATGGAATTTTTTTTTGTGTATTCCTCTTTCTCTCTCCCATGCAAAAATTGGTGTTGGGAAGAAGAAATGATGTGTGGCAATAAAAAATGTAAATCAGTTAACGGTCGGAGTCAGATGTGCAAAAATTATAATGCATTTTTTAATGTTCAAAATGTATATGGGCATATCTTCTCATCTGCACCACATCAGTAGTCACTTTTGCATTAAAAAACACCAAAAGAGTAAGCGATACTAGATTGATTGTTTAGAGATACAGAATGATATGATGGTAATAATAGTAGTAAAACGTAAAATGTTGGTAATGACAGTTTTTTGCTTGGTTCCATTAACCCTTTCATCTTGAGATACATAATGCACGGTTTTGCAAGGAACTCGTAAAAAAGTAAATTTATTACGTGCATTATGAATAGCCTTGATAGAACATATCGTCATATTCTCATTCTCACATTTTTAATTAACTCCATTTTTTATTTTGTACCTACATCTGGATTTTTTGAGTTATGTGCATTTAAAAATAATTCGGAGTAAGAGAGAGGTCAACTGGAAAGATCATTTCAAAGCAAGTTAATAAATTAACCTATGTTACAATATATTCTAGATGGCATAGCATGCATAGGTATATTACTACATGGTTTCCTCGAAAGAATAAAAGGGTTAAATATAGAAAAGCATGTAATGAGATTGTATTAGAATCTTATGTTTAATCATGTGCGACTTTTGTGGCTTATGGCGTGATTGGATTGTGATTGAAATTGAAATACATTTTTTTCTAACACAATTGCCCTATAGCTTGCTCATGCATATATATTATTATGTAAAATAGGTACAGACTTGATTCTTGACTTAACAGATAACAACCTGATTTGATTATCATGATTGGTACTACATTAGTGTGTACACCATTATGCATAAAGATTATATGAAGCTCTTATCAAGTAAAATTTTGTTTCTCAACCTGAATCAAAGTCGAAGCTAGTATTGTCGCACACACACATATTACTTTACATAACTGTTACATTATCTTGAAAAAAAGGGTTAAAAAAGTAAGTGAGAGCAAGAGGTTTGCTTATGATGACATATATAAATGATAAGCTTACACATATATTATTTCTTCTTGTCTATTAAAAAAAAGAAAAGGAAGGGCATTTAATTGATGAAACAAGTGAATATATTGTATAATTCATGTTATTTGTGTATTATTGATTTTTGTCCTTTCGTTCCACTGTTTCTTGTTGGCCGGCGCCAGGATTCTGGCTCACGTAGAAAAATGGCATATGACTCGTTATTGTGAAATGGAAAAAATTTGGTTCCAAGTTCCACATCATCCAGTTTTCTTCAGTCAATCCAGCCACCCAACCCATTTTTATTTATTTTACAGTCACATATTCTAAGTGATCACCAAATATCACAAAACTGATTATAAAAGAGCGAGCAGGTCTTCAATTGATTATTATTTATCGTCATATGAAAATATATGAAATGGCAGTTTAACAAGTTGTTCTTCACTTTGATGATACATGTGACGGTTTAGTTTTAAAAAAGTGCATACGCAGCAGCACACAGTATTATAATTATGTATGCAGAGCAAAATGTGATCTTTGATTTGTTACCGTGATAAAAAAAACAAGACTACAATTTCACAATTACTTAACAACAAGACGTGCCCAACCATACTACATGGTAATTGATGAGCTTATCGTTAAAAAAACTCTATAAAATACTTTTTTTCTGGAAAGTAGTCTGGGTCATCATAATCACAATTAAAAATGTCCAAAGCCACATTAAAGTTTTAATTGATTAGAAGAGTTGA
Source organism: Orchesellides sinensis (assembly GCA_027744375.1). Classification (NCBI taxonomy): domain Eukaryota; kingdom Metazoa; phylum Arthropoda; class Collembola; order Entomobryomorpha; family Orchesellidae; genus Orchesellides; species Orchesellides sinensis. The sequence goes on along the minus strand of JAHZNG010001180.1, from coordinate 8,294 downwards.
GTTAAGTGGTGATTGTTTAATAGCCATGTTATGTTGACCTGTATGAATTTTTTTTATCAAAATGATCAGGATCGTCGTAAGCATTGCATATATATATTATGTTTTCTGGGTAAATTTGGCCTCTCAAGTTGTTTATCCTTGGACAAGTTCTCTCTCTGTACATTTTTTAATTATTCTGTACTTTTACAATTATCACATTATTATTATTCTTTGTAAATAAATAAAATACACATAAACTTAAGTATTAGTTTGAGAATGCATGATTTCATGATTGCCAACTTGATTCGATGACTCTCTCTCTCTCAGCAAAAAAGATTGATTATTGTGACCCCTGTGGTGTCCTCACAAAAAGAGGGAGATGCTTGAATTGAAAACAAGCCCAGCAAGAAGAATTGATTTCATTTAAATTAGAATAGAAAAAAAATACATAAAAATGGGGAGAACACGACATATGTTGCTGATACTGCCTCACTGACGCATATATTATTTTCTTATTCTTTTCTTGTTTTAACAAGACTCTGTTTTTTGATTGCACACATATTATTGTCAACTGCGCATAAAAACGTGGACGACTGAGAGGCTCCTCCGATGATAATAAAAATTTGTGGTAAATTATAATGTCACTTTTGTTGGTTGGACTCATCTTGCTCAAAATCAATACTACAAAAATAACAGTGGAAAATAGCATGACGCATATAACATGCCTTTTTATATAGGAAGTGACCATGAACACATTGAATGATCACAAAAAAGTCATCAAGGTTTCCTCATTTTATTTATACAGTCAATATTATTACTAAATTATCTTAATTGTTAGTTTTTTTTCATATGGAACTTTACAATGTAAAAAACTGCACTGTAATCGCATCGTATTTGAAATAATCGGATTATCCATTGTTTTACAATGCATTTAACAGATTTGCTTTGTTACCGTGTATTTCAGATAGTAATTCGGAGCGATTCTCAGCGTGCCCCAGACGGGATTTTACATGATTTCCTATACACAAAGAAAACGACTTACGCGAAATTCCTCATTGTGAAGAACCATGAGCTCGAAAAGGAAGTCCCCACCAAATAAGTTAGAAGAGAATAGAGGTAAATTTTATAATTAAATTTTAAAAAAATCATGTATTGCGTAATGGATGATGTACTTTGGTAAAAAATACATTGCGAGTTTTCTTACGAGTTTTTTATTGTCTGTGGTTTTTTTTTTGTAGAGAGAGCACAAAAGGGAGGCGGAGCGGAAGAGCAAGGAGTAGTGGGGCGAGCGCATTCGAATCAAATCTCGGGAAATAACAAAAGAGCAACTCCCTTTGTGTCAGCCCCATTAGGAGCAGCAGACGCCGACGACGAGCTGACTCTTGCTGAGCAGCAACACAATCAGAGTCATCATCATCTTCAGCAGCAGCATTTTGAAGAGGTTGAGCAGGAAGACGACGAAGAAGAAGAGAGGCAAGAGAGTCATTATCAGTCTCGACGTCTTCGTCATCATCTTCTTCATCCACCTCCTCAGCAGGAGGAGGACGAAGACGAGTCTGTGGTTCCAATGGACTTTCAACAGGAGAGTCATAATAATAATAGCAGTAATAATAGAAGTAGGAATAGTACAACAATGTTGGTGGATGGAGGAGGGGGAGGGGAAAGCTCGGATGAGTCTCAGGATTCCCAGGTGGTCAATTTGTTGAAAACCGGAATAAATTTTGATGAGGGTGGCGGCGGTAGTGTGCCGAGGTCAGAGTCTCCAGTCTTTCCAAACAACCATCATCAACAAAATAGCCGTCATAATAATGCCAAAGGTAGTGGAGGAGGGGGCGGGGGTAGTAATAATGGGACGGTAACTAAGTCAAGTCGTCGGAGTAGAAGTGGCAGCACGAATAGTAGTAGTTTTGTAAAGCAACCCAACAGTAATAATAACAATGGGCCAGTAATCAAGTCATCGTCGTCATCTACTAACTCACATATTGTTGATGATCTCCCGCTGAATGAGTCCCATGGAGGGGGAGGTGGTGGTGGGGAGCATGGACATCATGATGGTAGTGGCCGCCTCGCTCAAGACTTTTTGGGAGAGGATGATGAGGATGGGATGGGGGAGAGAGATGATGAGATGGTGGGGATGATGGATACTCTCCCTCCACACTCATTTACTGCCACACTCCTACGGACACCACCTCAGCAGCAGCAACTGCGTCACAATTTTCAACAGTCTCGAAGGCAGCTAAGGAGTAGTAATAATCAACCGGGGGATGGGGGATTAGGTCAGATGATGGAGGCGAGTGGGGAGGAGGAAGAGTCTGATCTGGGATCTTACTCAACTCCCCTTAACTCAGATAGTGAGGAAATGATTAGCTCTGCATCCAACAACAATAAGCGTCACCATCAAAATCATCATCACCCTCAAATGAGCAAGCATGGGGGAGGTGGTCGACGCTCAAGTGATAATACAAGTGGCAGCTATACAAGGAAAAGTAACGAGTTCCCCACCTCCCATGAGCATCATCCTCACTCTCAACAACAGAAAAGCCCCTCCTTCTTCAACAATGGGAGTAACAACAATAATAATAACAATAACAACAACAATATTGACTCCAAGTCACAAAAACGGTCGATGGATGACGTGCTGAGGAAACTCACCTCCAAGTTTGGCGGAAGTGGTTCAGCCTCTACAGCGAGTGCTACTGGAACGGGTGGGGGCAGCAATGGGGCCGCGAGGAGCTCAGGAAATTCACCAAATCCAAACTATAATATGGACCAAAGGTAAAGAGATTTATTTTTACACATTTTTTTATTGTTTCTTCATGGCCACAGGAAGAAAAACGAAATGCATCCGAATATTCTGTTGCATCATTCATTTTTTTACTTTTAAAAAACAGAAACTGTTCATTTTCTCTTTTTAACCGTTGGCATGTACAACTGAAAGTATTATATTCCATAATTTATTATGCAACCCTTTTCCCATCTCTCTCTCTCTGCATAATACATGCAAAATTTACGTATATCTAGGCATATAAGATCCATTTACAAAGCCCACAGATTCTTTTTGAACTTTTCCGAAAAGATAAACAAAAAGTCGGGGCTGTGATCTAGTTGTCTGACTGTGTTCTGTTGAATCTCTTCACATATTCTTCTTTATCTCTTTATGATTTTTGTTTTAAAGAAAGGAAAACCACATTCGAAAAAAAAAATATTCATAGACAAGCATCTCTGCACTTTTATTTTTGCAAGAACTCCTTTCTTCCCCGAAAAAAAAATAATTATTATAAACCAAAACTCATAAGCTCCATTTCACGTCGCATATTTCCAACCCAAACTGCAAACTTGTGTCAGAACAAAAAATTAAAATAGTTTCATTGTATTTCCTCATTCATTCTAAAAAATGTTTAAAAAGCAGAATCTAGGTCATAAAAAAGTCTTTCTTAACATCTTTATTACTATGTATATCCATACAGAAATATAAATAACGTAAACATTAAAAAAGCTACAATATAATCTCTGGTATAACTCTTTTTATAGCATGTCCAACATTACCCCTTCCTTGGTTGGGATGGGAGATGAGGAGTCACTCCTGGAAAACGAGCAGAAGGTCTCCTCACTGATCAGTCAACTTCAAAAGATCCGAGAACAAATTCTCACAACCAAATCCAATAATAATTCTCAGTCAACTGGCGGTTCATCAGCTTCTTCCTCCTCCTCACAAAATCAGCAAGGCTCCAAGGTAAGCATTAAAAAACATACATCTTTATGCGTATCCATTATAGAAATTGCATTCTCCTCATCATATTCCTCCATCTCACATCAGAATAACTATTTTTTCTTCTTCCGCCTTCTCTCATCTTTCCCATCTTACAATTATTTATACCATGTTTGATCATTTTTTATGGAGTGTACAATATCATTATTATTTCCTTCCGTGCGTGTGTGTGTGTACCTATTACATTTTCATGGATCAGAAAAAATCATTTCCACATTTAATCTTTCCTTCCTCAATAAGACCACTACTGTATATAACATTTTCTACATTGGCAGAAGAGACATATACTTAATATAAATATGTACTTTGTACTAAAATCTCGTCAAATATCCAATTTTCTTAAGAAAATTGATGCTCTCGGGAATCCTTCACAGAAAGCAGGGACAGAGACAAACTCTTAATAAATATATTTATTCAATGTCATCTTTTACTTCGTCATCATCATCAATTGATGCATATGGTTATACGCTTATATGTGAATATGCTTATGGGATGAATGTATGAATGAATCGTAATCTTGTTTGTTGATGATGACATATGATGCTGCATCTTTTTTTGGATTATCATATGCAAATTTAAATAGGACCTAATCCCTTACTATCCCATCTCACCTATTATATTTAACCAAATATTTTAAAATCAGCTTATTGTCCTTGTCTCCAAAATTGTACATATTCCTTAAATATCCTTCCTTATTTACGGAGATCTCTTTACAAAAGCTGCATAATATGTGTGTGTTTTTGCTGCACTGTTGAAATTTATGCGAAGAAAAGATTTTGATGAGAAGAGCGGGGCGTGTGTACATATTAAAAACGTATGCCTATGTAAAAAAAAAGAACACAACTTGACAAGACTCTCTCTCTCTGTACAAATCTTTTTGTCGTTTGATGTGATATCATCGTAAAAAACTCAAGAAAAAGAAAACCGCCATAAAAAAAGACTGTTCTTGTTTTATTTTTTAGTACTGTGGTGTGGGATTACAAATGTGCGCACATAAGCTTGTGTGCTTTTTTAATGATATAATAATCATAATAATATTCCCATTCATATAATATTATATGCATATTAAAAAATTGCACCGCGCCACACCACACGATGCCATGCACATTAATATGTTAGAGGTTCTATTTTTTGTGAGAAAAAAAGAAGCTCATCTTTTCTTGTTTTCTACTATGAAAAAGACAAGCGCGTGCAACAGCTGTCGCTCCTTTTTTTACAGTTTTTAAAAACATATAATATAATATGTATAATATCTCCAATTCTTCGGCATCTTATTTTTTTATAGGAGTGTGATGTATGCATATCAGTAAAAAAGTTGTATGATCGTGATAAAAATGGATTTGAAGACATGTTATGTAATACAAACGTTGGATTGGGAAAAAGAGTTAAAAAAAGGTGCTTTATTCCAAAAATAAAAGGATTTTTTTGGAAGCTTGCGTTTTTCCTTTGCGCTTTTCCACGTCGCTTTATGTCTTCTTGTTTTTTTGTCGTTTGTCATAATTTTCTTGGCAAATATGCTTCAGTGACTGAGAGACTCCATAAAACCCGTATATTTTCCCTCCAACCACAAACTTGTTCTTGTAAACTTGTGACAAGACTGTGTCTCTCTATCACACTCCCTCTGTTATTCCGCATGAAACCCGATAATAAAAAAGGAGAAAACATTGTCGTTTGGAGGAATCAATCAAAACAAAAATTGTGAGGGAGAGGATGGATGAGTGAGATTTAAAAAATGCGTAGCGTAATTGAGCTTCCGTCATATGAACTGTGTTTAAAACAACAAAGCAACCATTTCTTGCAAGGTTGCCATACCCCGTAACGGAAGTAGTAACTAACGTTAAAGTAGTACCCTGTTTTTTTAACGTACATCGCGTTTCACATTGTGTAAGATATCTGTCATCACCTTTCATAATTCCATTTGTCGACAGACATCATAAAAATGGTGGAAACCTACTCACAACACAGATACACATCGTCACAAACCATCTTACCTTAAATTTATTAATACTTGTCTCACATCACCCCCAACAAAATGAATGGGTTGCTATGTGATTAAGGCAAAACTGTATTATTTTTATATATTCTTATTATTTCTCCTTTAAAAGAAGCATTTCTCTCGACATAATTCAATAAGCCACACGCCCCATCTACATTGTTGCACATTACACAACATTCTTTCTCTTTTATTTTCGTATTGCAATAAAAGACATGTCTTGTCGTCTCCTAAAGACATTGTGTTACGTTATGTTGTGATATGTGCAGTGTGAAGATGTGTGTGCTGCAATATCTGCTAACGTCATCTCCACCCCTTCCTATTTTTTCCTTGTTGCATTTACTGTCTGTGTGTGTCTAGTATTTTTATGAACGGTAAAAAAGCAAAAAGAAGATGAGAGAGAGACCTTTAATTTTTGTGGTCGACATTTAAAAAGTGACAAGAATTTATGACAAGGAAGGATTGAAGTAAATGGGGAAAAAAGAAGTGCTACCATCACCACCGACAAACAAAAGTGCTCTACCAATTCATTTTCATATTATGTATCGTCTTTAGAATATGTCTTGTCTGTATTTTGTATCTATTAAAATAAAATATTGTCTGAATCAGCATACAATACGATGTAGATACACACAGCAGCAGCTGCCTGTCAACTCCATTTCAATCCTGTTATAATTTTTCTCTTAAAGAATAAATTGCCAAAGGAGTTTTTAGTCTGTCTTACACAACTGCACCCAATTCAGACAATTTCGGCTTGTGCATTCATTGACTTAAAGGATTGTTATGTGTGTGTCCCCATCTCATCCCCCCATTTATATTATTCCTTTCACATGTTACATAATATCACTTTCATATTTTTTATGAAGGAGCCAAACACACACACACACGTTTATTCTAAATAAGGCACGGCTGCGTAGATATTTAAGAAAGAAGAAAAAAATGGAGTGTACAAGACACACTTCCGCTGCCAACAGAATCTTTTTCTTGTTCTGTTCTAATGTTCATTGAAAAAATTACACAAGCCTATTTTTTGTGGTGGATATCGTTACACATGCATTTAACATTGAGAGATGAGTAATAATAATAAAAAACAGGATTGCAACCGTGTGTTCTTCCTCAGCAATTCTTAAAGAGTGCGTGTGCACTCCGCTTTCATTTATTATTGAAGAGAAGAGTAAAGGGAGGGAGAAGGGATCAAGTATAAATGACTTTGTTTTTTAACTTGTAGACAATGAAATAGTTGGTTCCATAAAAAGAAAATAATGATGATGAGGATGATACCACCGCCAGCATTGGAATGTGTGTGCTTCATACGCTTTCTAAACCACAACAAGACTTTACTCGCCGATATTCGGATCGGATATGAATATGAATGTTTGTTGTTATGCAAAAGGGAATATGAGATGGGATAACCCTTTTGTGAAATCCCGACTCTCCCGCATTCCTCACGCGTTGCCGTTTTTGTTCAGTGTATGTAAAACACTAACTGGGCGATTGTTGCAATGTCTGCATACCAAAGTGGGTTGCATGTGTGATCTTTTTTTGGATATTTTTAAGAGAGGAGAACATTACTCAACAATAATAATAGCGGAGAGAAGCGATGTTATGAAATATGATAGCATCAATGAAACCATATTCCGTTGCATTGCATTGTCTCCATTACTCATTTTAGTTGATGATCCCCAGGAATTTCGCTGGAGCTTTTTTATTTTGTCAACAATATTTAAGAAATGGTGTATTAATGAAGGGATGGAATGTGTCCACATATTACTTCCGGTTGCAAACATGCATTAAACAAATGACCACATTTTTTATATTTTTTAAAATCGATTGTTAAAAGAATAAATGGGAAGAGGAAGTTGGAGTTAATGGCAATGTTAAAAATGGGTTCCATTTGTTTCTTGTGGAAGCTGTTAAAAAAAGGGATTTTAAATGTGTACATGTGTGCAAGGTGACAAGCGTTTTGAGCAATTATCATAGACATTTCCCATTTTTATTGTAATTTTTTAGGGAGAAAAGGCGAACAAACAATATCTTGTGGTGGCTTCCGTTATAAATTTTTACATGCACAAACATTGAAATGGTCGTGAAAATGCCATAAGAGAAACTGTAATATGAACTGGTTTATATGAGACTGTAAATGTGGGATGAGGAGGGTTGTTCATCTATAAATAATGGCACATTTCAAAAAGCCATTTTAAAAAGCCGCAAAATAAAACAGAGAAAGAGAGCGTGTGTAAAACATTGAAAATCTGTGTGGATGGATGATGATGCCCCATTTAGTTTTTTAAATGTGCATTTTTTATTGGTCTCGCTTCCTCATCCCGTTATTGTCAGAGTGGAAATGACTGTTTTGTTTCTGGTTTTTTATACCCACTTATCCATTCACGGCTCATATAGACAACGTGCCTTTTTATTGTTAAGGATTGTCACTTCCGGTCAGAGTACGTCTGTACCACATTACAATACGACATTTTACAAGTTGAGATGGTATTCAGATCAATACATCCAAATGCTGGCAAATTCTTAACGTATTCTTTACCATACATTGTG